>NCTC01003593.1:0-108976 GCA_002319775.1 Fagopyrum tataricum
AAAACATAAATAATACATGGTCAAAAGATCCCATATCCCACGAGGACGACCCAGTGTACGGAGCCCTCAGCAGATCACCCACTCTGGATCACTCTGCAGTTCTCCTAACCTGCAAGGGATCTACAACACGGTATAAAAAACCGTTAGCTAACCATACACATATATGAGATGAGCATAAGCACAGCACACGTCAGAAATACTAAACACCTCATCATGATATCACACATTTACCCAGTTTATCATCTTTATAAATATAGTCCAACACTCAAATCATATATATAAATATCCATATGAATATATGTGACACGAGGAATATAACCCTCGCCTCTCGGTGGTAATGCCAGCTGGAGTGGTCAACCGGGACGACTCCTCCGTGTACCCTGAGGGAATGGAGACAGTCCCGTTCCGTGTACCAGATCTGGATGTTCCGAGAGAGAACCTCCAGTCTCCCATAGGGATGAGTGGGCAAGGCTGTCACGGCCCTACAATGGGCAGTCACTAAACCATAGGTCGGTAATAATCAATCCTCACATGCTATCAATCACATATCAAACACCACTCATGCACACATCCAATATAGGGATGGCAGCTAAGTAAGTCCTATGGACTTACCTCAACCTCGGAAGTCTCAAACCCAAACGGCTCCAACTCTGGGAGATCAACACTGCCTAGTAACAAGGCATAACAACATATATCAAACTCATATCCATCACAGGGGTCACACCTAGACCCAAGGGATCCATAAGGATCGTATCCTAACTCATAAACCTCAAAGCCATAACCGGCATAAACGATAACATGATCAACCTCATTCTATCCTCATATACGTACCTAGCATGCCACTAAACCGCTCATACTAGGAAAGGAAAGGATCTACCCAACTCTAGGTAGACCCGGGACAAGACGCACCTGCGTGACGGAAAGACGCAGGGGCGGAACAGGCAACCCGCAGGCGCCAATGCTCGGCCGCAGGCGCGGTGACAGCGGCCGCAGGCAAGCGCAGGCACGGGCGCAGGCGCTGTGACACGGCTCCCGCAGGGGCGGCGGCTTCCAGGCGCGGGTGCGGCGACAAGGTACCCGCAGGGCGGCTTTGCTGGACCGCGGGGGCGGCGACAGTGCAGAAGGTGATCCCGCGTTTCCTCTTCGGCTCTTCACGTGATCAACTCACGTCTTCTTCATTCCAAAGTCACACACATACATATACATACACATTCCACATCAATACACTTCATTCATCTAATCCTAAGCTAAGGAAGATGGAATCAAGAAAGGAAGAAGAGAAGGAGGAAGAAGCAAGGAGCTTACCACACTTGTGGTCCTATGCAGCAAGGAAATGATCAACAACACACTATCACAGGCTCTCAGCTCAGCAACCACATCCACAAAGCCACATCAAAATCTCTTCCAAACAAAGGAAATCAAGAACAAGATCAAGGAGGGAGAAGGAGAAGCAAGAAGGACGTAAGGTAGCTGGGAAATGAAGTGAAGAACCCTTGGTCACAAATACAAGGTAAGGCTAAGAAGGAAAGGGTAAAGTACTGTCAACCGGTCAACAAAACCGGCTGCAGCCGCAAGAAACCGCGGGGGCGGTTCCTTGGACCGCGGGAGCGGGAACCCGCTGGGGCGGCACACAAGCCCGCGGGGGCGGCTAAGGTCAAATCTCGGCTAAAGCCAAATCTCGGCTAAGGCAAACTCGGTCCAAAAGACTAAGCCTCTCACATCTCTCCCCCCTAAAAACAAGTTTCGTCCCGAAACTTGTACAATCCCAATATCCCTCGGACCCATATGCCGAGGTACAACTCTCTCTACCGGAGGCATCACATCTCTGCTCATATGGTATCAACCTATATCACTCTATAATCTCAAGCACGGGCATGGAGGATCTCATCATCTCCAGCAACAAAATCACTATACAAACCAAGGCATAGAGGAAAACCATCTCTAGCCAAATCATCATCACGTCACAAAGGCATAGAGGAATAACATCTCTAGCCGTATCATCACATCATATAAGGGCATGGAGGAAGAACGTCTCTAGCAAATCTATGTCCATTAGAATTGCATGGAGGAATAACCATCTCCAGCTAAACCCTAACCGTATCACAATAGCATGGAGGAAAGAACCATCTCCAGCTATACACAACAAGATCTTATTAGATCTTGTTGTGCTAGCCAAGATCTAATAAGATCATAATCACATCATAGCTAGCACGAAAATAAACACATCATGACAAATAAGCACATAAGCAAACACTCACCAAGATAGTACTAAGATCTACTCGTCGATCCTACTGGTACATCTATCTCGGCATAAAATTCTAGATAGTTCCTCTGAATACTGTCCTCAGTCTCCCATGTAGCCTCATCAGGTCCTCGTCTCGACCGCTGTATCTTTAGCATAGGAATGTCCTTCGAACGCAGGTGTCTCATACCTCGTTCTAGAACTGCAATCGGGTGCTCAACAAAAGTGTGGTCCGGCTCAACCACCAAATCATCATAACTCACAATATGTCTCGGATCTGGTATATACTCCCTCAGCTGAGACACGTGAAATACAGGGTGAACACCCTCTAACCTCGGAGGCAAAGCTAATTTGTATGCTGCGCTCCCAACTCGATCCAGAATCTCGAACGGTCCGACATATCGGGGGCTCAACTTCCCCTTAATGCCAAAACGCCTAACACCTCGTGTCGGGGACACTCTCAGCCACACATGGGCTCCAACTCTGAACTCCAGAGGTCTACGCCTCCTATCTGCATAAGACTTCTGACGGCTCTGTGCAGTCAGCATCCACTCTCTAATTAGTGCTACTCGAGCAACATCATCCTGAATCTGATCAGGTGTCAAACCACTACCTGTACTAGGCTCAACCCAGCATAACGGTGTACGACATCTCTATCCATACAGTGCCTCATATGGGGCCATCCCAATAGATGCATGCCAGCTGTTGTTGTACAAGAACTCAACTAGTGGGAGGTGATCCGTCCACACTTGTCCCTAGTCCAACACACAAGCTCGCAACATATCCTCCAAGGTCTGAATGGTCCTCTCTGACTAACCATCTGTCTGAGGATAAAACGCAATAGTGAAGTGTAAACTCGTCCCCAGGGCAGTCTGAATCTGCTACCAAAATCTCAAGGTGAATCGCCCATCTCTGTCTGAAACGATCGTCCTCGGTACAACATGGAGTCTCACTATATGTCTAGTGTACTCCTCAGCTAATCTGCTCACCGGCCACGTCTCCCGAATAGGAATGAAACGTGTCGTCTTCGTCAATTTGTCTACTATAACCCAGATAGCATCAAAACTCCGGCTCAGTCTCAGCCCAGTCACAAAGTCCATGGTGACGTCCTCCAACTTCCTCTGTGGAACAGGAAGTGGATGGAGCTCACCTCTAGGTCTACAATGCTCTATCTTGATCTGCTGGCAGGTCGCACATTGTGCCACAAATCTGGCCACATCGGGCTTCAGCCCTCCCCACCAATATGAACGTCTCAAATCCTGATACATCTTACTCGTACCTGGATGTATGGAGTAAGGTGTACAGTGAGCCTCCTGTAAAATTCATTGGCGCAACTCCGCATCAGCGGGTACACAGAAGCGACCGCAGCGTCTCAATACTCCATCTGCTCCCAGAAGAAACTGTGGTGCCTCATCCCGACACATCCTCTCTCTGATCCTCATCAATGTCGGGAAGGTTTCCTGCTTCTATTGAATCTCGTTCTACAGATCAGGAAGAACCTCTAAAGTACTCAACCGGGCATCCTCATAAGGAAACTGGATGTCCAACTCTAACCAGATCAGGTCTCTCTGTAACTGAGACTGTACTGTCAGCCTCGCAATCGCCTGCTCTCGAGGCGTCTTCCTTCTCAGGGCGTCGGCGACAACGTTTGCTTTCCCCGGATGATACAGAATCTCCAAATCGAAGTCCTCGATCAGCTCGAGCCACCTACGCTGGAGGTTATTCAATTCCCGCTGCGTGAAAATGTACTTCAGACTCTTATGTTCTGTGAAGAACTGACATGTAGCACCATACAGGTAATGTCTCCAGATCTTCAGTGCATGAACTACCGCTGCCAACTCCAGATCATGAGTCGGGTAGTTCTCTTCATACGTCTTCAGCTGTCTAGACGCATAAGCAATCACCCTGCCTCTCTACATCAACACACATCCCAAGCCTATTTTGGATGCATCACTATAAACCACAAAATCCTCTGTACCCTCTAGCTATGCCAAAACAGGAGCAGAAGTCAGACGTCTCTTCAGCTCTTCAAAACTCCGCATACACCAAACAGGGGTAGTCTTCCTCAGCAAACTCGTCAGTGGGCGGGCAATCACAGAAAATCCATCCACAAAGCGTCGGTAATAACCGGCTAGGCCAAGAAAGCTACGTAATTCCTTGACGTTCGTCGGTGTCGTCCATGCTGTTACTGCCTCTATCTTTGCCGGATCAACCTTGATCCCCTCGGCGGAAACAATGTGACCCAGGAATGCTACCTCTGGTATCCAAAACTCACACTTAGAGAACTTAGCATAAAGTTCTCTATCCCGTAAAACTTGCAATACAGTTTTCAGTTGTCCTGCATGCTCCTCTCTACTGCGAGAGTACATCAGAATGTCATCTATGAAGACCACCACAAACTGATCCAGGAAGTCGATGAAGATACTGTTCATCAACTCCATAAAAACTGTTGGGGCATTCGTAAGCCCAAATGGCATCACTACAAACTCGTAGTGTCCATATCTGGTCCGGAATGTTGTCCTGTGCACATCCTGCTCTCTCACCCTCAGTTGGTTATATCCTGAGCACAGGTCAATCCTGGAGAATACCATCATTCCCTGAAGTTGATCTAACAAGTCATCAATACGCGGCAATGGATACTTGTTCTTGATGGTCACCTTGTTAAGCTCTCTGTAATCTATACACAATCTCAACGATCCGTCCTTCTTCCGTACGAAGAGGACAGGTGCTCCCCATGGGGATACGCTAGGGCGAATAAAACCCTTCTCAACCAACTCCTCGGGTTGCTTCTTCAGCTCTAACATCTCAACAGGCGTCATCCGGTATGGGGCCTTCGAGATCGGTCTCGTACTCGGCTCTAACTCAATACCGAAGTTCACACTCCTCTGAGGCGGAAAATTGGACGGCTCAACAAACACATCTGTAAACTCACAGACAACTGGGATATCCTCTAACGCTGGACTATCCCCTTCCTTCATGGAATAACAACAGAAGGCCTCACAACCTTGTGCAATCAATCGAGCTGCCCGTATCGCATTGATAACCACGCCTGACTTTCCAAGGTCCCAACCTTGGAAAACCTCTATCTGACCTGGCTCGGTAGAGGGTGACAGTCCTCCTACCTACATTTAATACAGCCTGATGTCTATCCATCCAATCCATACCTAGAATGACTTCTTCATGCTCTAATGGCATGACAAAGAAGTCAACTAGTAAAACACAGGTCCCTACAGAAATGGGACAATCACGAATCTCACGGGTACCTCTAACCCTACTACCATCCGATAAGCCTATACTAAAGGGTATCCCCACAATCGTAGCTATATCCAGATGCTCTACACATGCATCAGATATAAAAGAGTGTGTAGCACCCGTATCAAACAAGACTCTAACAGGTAAACCATGAATCAGAATGGTACCTGTAGCAGCCGGTGCAGCTGGCTCTTCTGCACTCCTCAGCTCAAAAACTCGGCCTTGTGGCCCTCGGGTGTCAGTGGTGCTCCAACCACGACCTCTGCCTCTACTCGGCCCAATAGTAGATCCCTGAGTCGTAGGGCAATCTGGGGCTCTCTGTTGTCCCTGCATCTGTTGCTGCTGAGGTGGCCTCTGCCCACCTCCTGCTATACTGGAAGGAGAAGAACCCTGCTGTGATGATGCTCCGCCATGTCGGCAGAATACAACTCTATGACCTGGTCTGCCACAAGTGTAGCACATCACTGTCTGCCTCGGACACTCTGGTCGCATATGTCCATACTTACCACAGTTGTGGCATTGTCGTCCCTTATCTGTAACTGGTGTAGAGAAAGGATGACTATGGCGACTCTGACCTCGCCCTGCACTAGCAGCCCCACCAGCACCACTGGTCTGCCCAGTACGCTGTCTCTTCTCAGACCCTCCGGTCTAAGAATCTCTCCTTTGACTAGCCCGCTCCCTCTCATAGTCGGAAGCTCTGTCCTGATAATCCATCAGAGACTCACAGTGGAAACCCGCCATGTAGGTCCGGGTAGTATTCCTTAGTCGTCGGGAAAACAGATATACATGCTGATCCACAGAAGGTGCAGCTGGTCCCAGCAATGTCAGCTCCTCCTGGAATCTCCTAATAGCCTCAGAGACTGGTACATCCTCGAACCCAGCCTCAACAAAGTCTCGCATTTTCTCCCTCCTCAGTGAGGCAGGGCAGAAACGCTCTCTGATCATGGTCCTCATCTGCTCATAACTGGTAACCTGTACTCGTACAGACCTCCACCAGTGTTGTGCTAAGTCTCTGAACAAAGTCTGCACCAACTCTATCTACCTCACAGCTGGACATCTAATAGACTCCAAAGCTGAGTCCACATGTCAAATCCAAAGCTCCACCTCCAACCCCACCTTCCCAAAGAAAGGGGGTACACCCATCTGGCGAAATGTCTTCAACCAAGTGTCTGGTCTAGGCCCTCTATTCTCCTCTGTAGCTCGAGAAATATCAACAACGGGTGCCGGTGTAGCTGGCACCTGAGTAACCCCGTGGGATCTCTCAGATGATCCTCATGTGCTGGCAAATGTGGGATAGGTCTACCCGCTCTGGCAGCCTCCTCCACTCGCCGGATATACTCGCAAAACTCTGGTCCTCCCATGGAGACATAATCCGAGTCATCTGACTAGACTCGTTGTGGACCCTGTCTCCCAACTATGTCGTCCCCAGTCTCCGGGACGACGCTCTCAACAACATCAGCATGAACCTCCTCTGCTGCACGTGGATCAACAACAGAAATCCTACCCCGTCCTCTACCTAGAGGAGGTCTACCCCTACCCCGTCCAACTGCAGGTAAGGCTCTAGTCTGAACCATCTGCAGAGGACGCAAACCTAACTCAGAAGGCTATATATATGCCGTATGTATAGATATATATCAAATCAACTCACAACAAAATATCTATATATATCTACATTGTCGAGGTCTTCAGAGGGGCGATGGCTCACGTACACGATATCCCAAAACATTTGTACTCATTTCAAAACCAAAACCTTTTGAAAAGTCAGTCCCCCTTTCGGGTTCTGTTTATTTATCTATTCGACCTTTATCGCAGATTACAAGTGTCATTATTGTCAACCTGGGCTCTGATACAAACTTTGTAACACCTTGAATCCGTAGGACTCGGGGTGCTACTAGGCTAGGATCTCACAATGGATCCTGACCCTAGCATGACAACAAGTTCATTGAATCTTACAACAAGGCATCGATAGATTAAATACAAAACATCAAACTGATATAAAAGTATCAAAAGGTTTATACAACGTGCTGCAGAGTACAAACAAAACATAAATATATACATCGTCAAAAGATCCCATATCCCACGAGGACGATCCAGTGTACGGAGCCCTCAGCAAATCACCCACTCTAGATCACTCTGCAGTTCTCCTAACCTGCAAGGGATCTACAACACGGTATAAAACCGTTAGCTAACCATACACATATATGAGATGAGCATAAGCACAAGCACACGTCAGAAATACTAAACACCTCATCATGATATCAAACATTTACCCAGTTTATCATCTTTATAAATATAGTCCAATACTCAAATCATTATATATAAATATCGATATTAATATATGTGACACGAGGAATATAACCCTCGCCTCTCGGTGGTAATGCCAATTGTAGTGGTCAACTGGGACGACTCCTCCGTGTACCCTGAGGGAATGGAGACAGCGCCCGTTCCGTGTACCAGATCTGGATGTTCCGCAGAGAACCTCCCAGTCTCCCATAGGGATGAGTGGGCAAGGTTGTCACGGCCCTACAATGGGTAGTCATTAAACCATAGGTCGGTAATAATCAACCCTCACGTGCTATCAATCACATAACAAACACAACTCATGCACACATCCAATATAGGGATGGCAGCTAAGTAAGTCCTATGGACTTACCTCAACCACGGAAGTCTCAAACCCAAACGGCTCCAACTTTGGAGATCAACACTGCCTAGTAACAAGGCATAACAACATATATCAAACTCATATCCATCACAGGGGTCACACCTAGACCCAAGGGATCCATAAGGATCGTATCCTAACTCATAAACCTCAAAGTCATAACCGGCATAAACGATAACATGATCAACCTCGTTCTATCCTCATATACGTACCTAGCATGCCACTAAACCGCTCATACTAGGAAAGGAAAGGATCTACCCAACTCTAGGTAGACCCGGGACAAGACGCACCTACGTCACGGAAAGACGCAGGGGCTGAACAGGCAACCCGCAGGCGCAACAATGCTCGGCCGCAGGCGCGGTGACAGCGGCCGCAGGCAAGCGCATGCACGGGCGCAGGCGCTGTGACACGGCTCCCGCAGGGGCGGCGGCTTCCAGGCGCGGGTGCGGCGATAAGGTACCCGCAGGGGCGGCTTTGTTGGACCGCGGGGGCGGCGACAGTGCAGAAGGTGGTCCCGCGGTTCCTCTTCGGCTCTTCACGTGATTAACTCACGTCTTCTTCATTCCAAAGTCACATGCAACCATATACAAACACAATCCCACATCAACATACATCTATACATGCATCTAATCCTAAGCTAATGAAGATGGAATCAAAGAAAGGAAGAAGAGAAGGAGGAAGAAGCAAGGAGCTTACCACACTTCTTGTCCTATGCAGCAAGGAAATGATCAACAACACACTATCACTGGCTCTCAAGCTCAGCAACCACATCCACTAGCATCAACATCATCAAAGCCACATCAAATCTCTTCCAAACCCAAAGAAAATCAAGAACAAGATCAAGGAAGGAGAAGGAGAAGCAAGAAGGACGTAAGGCAGCTGGGAAATGAAGTGAAGAACCCTTGGTCACGAAGCCAAGGTAAGGCTAAGAAGGAAAGGGTAAAGCACGGTCAACCGTTCAACAAAACCGGCTGCAGCCGCAAGAAACCGCTGTAAGAGCCTTAGTCTTTTGGACCGAGTTTGCCTTAGCTGAGATTTGGCTTTAGCCGAGATTACCTTAGCCGCCCCCGTGGGCTTGTGTGCCACCCCAGCGGGTTCCCGCTCCCGCGGCCCAGGGAACCGCCCCTGCGGTTTCCGACGGCTGAAGCCGGTTTAACTGACCATTTGACCCGTGCTTCACCCTTTCTATCCTTAACCTAATTCCTTTGCTTTGGCTTGTTGAGCATCTTCATTCCCTTCCCAATTGCCTTCACGTCCTTCTTGCTTCCTTCTCCTTCCTTCTTGATCTTGTGCTTGGTTTCCTCTTTGTTTGGAAGAGGTTTTGTGTGGTCTTGTGAGGTTGATGTTGTATGTTGTTGTTGCTGAGCTTGGGAGCCAGCTGAGGCAGTGTTGGTGATCTTTTCCTGGACTAGGACCACAAGTGTGGTAAGCTTCTTGCTTCTCCTTCTTTTCTTTCTTTCTTGTTCTTCTTCCCTAGCTTAGGATTAGATGAATGAATCATAGATTGATGTTGGGATATGTATGTATATGTATGTACTTGGGTGTGGAATGGAGAAGACGTGATTTGATCACGTGAAGAGCCGAAGAAGAGTCGCGGGATCACATTATGCACTGTCGCCGCCCCCGCGCCTAGAAGCCGCCGCCTCCGCGCCTAGAAGTCGCCGCCCCTTGCGGAAGCCGTGCCGTAGCGCCCGCGCCGTGCCTGCGTTGCTTGCGGACATTGTCACCGCGCCTGCGGATGAGCCTTGCCGCGCCTGCAGGTTGCTTGTTCCGCCCCTGCGTCTTTCCGTTACGTAGGTGCGTCTTGTCCCATGTCTACCTAGAGTTGGGTAGATCCTTTCCTTTCCTAGTATGAGCGGGTTAGTACCATGCTAGGTACGTGTGTGAGGTTAGAATAGTGATGAGTACGTATCGTTTATGACAGTTATGGCTTTGAGGTTTATGAGTTAGGATATGATTCTTATGGATCCCTTGGGTCTAGGTGTGACCCTTTGATGGATATTAGTTGATATATTGTTATGCCTTGTTATTAGGCAGTGTTGTCCTCCAAATTGGAGTGGACCGTGTTGGAGATCGTAGTTGAGACTACTATTGAGGTTGAGGTAAGTCCATAGGACTTACTTAGCTACCATCCTTATATTGGATGTATGCATGAGTGGTGTTTGTTATATGCTTTATAGCATGTGTTATGGTTCTTTACCGGCCTATGATATATTGACCGCCCATTGTAGTGGTTGTGACAACTTACCTTTCATCCCGTAGTGGATTCTGGGAAGTTCTCTGTGGTCTGGTTAGATCTGGTATACGGGAAGGGCACTGACCACTCCTTATGGTATACGGAAAGGTGCGTTTATACCACTCCAGCTAGCTATAGTACTCAGAGGCGAGGATTTTATATATATTCCTCGTGTCACATATATTCATATGCAGATATATATACTATTTGAGTGTTGGACTTATTAAAGATAATTAACCGGGTAAATGTGTGACAGCATGTTATATGTTATTATTCCTGAAGTGTGTTTGTGCTCTAACATCTTCTATATATATGTGTATGGTTAGCTAACGGTTTTATACCGTGTTATAGATCCTTTGCAGGTTAGGAGAGCTGCAGAGTGATCCAGAGGGGTGATCTGCTGAGGGCTCCGTACACTGGGGCGATATCGTGGGATATGGGATATTTATGTTGTACGGATTTATATTTTGACTTTGTACTCAGCAGTTACTCTGTATTACCTTTTGATATGTATATATATATATATATATATATATATATATATATCAGTTTTATGTTTTATTTTAATCTATCCGTGCCTTGTTGTAAGATTCACTAAACTTGTTGTCAGGCTAGGGTCAGGATCCATGGTGAGATTCTAGCCCAGTAGCATCTCGAGTCGTACGGATTTGGGGTGTTAAAAAGTTGGTATCAGAGCCCAATTGACAACAATGGCACTTGTAATCTGCAATAAAGTTCGAATAGATAAATAAACAGAACCCGAAAGGGGTCTGACTTTTCAAAAGGTTTTGGTTTTGAAATGAGTACAAATGTTTTGGGATACCGTGTACGTGAGCCATCGCCCCTCTGAAGACATCGACAGTATAGATATATATAGATATTCTGTTGTGATTGATTTGATATATATCTATACATATGGCATATATATAGCCTTCTAAGTTAGGTTTACGTCTTTTGCAGATGGTTCAGACTAGAGCCTTACCTGCAGCTAGACGAGGTAGAGGTAGACCCCCTCTAGGTAGAGGACGGGGTAGAACTCCCGCTGGCGGTTCACATCCAGCGGGAGAGATTCACGAGGAGGATGCTGAGAGTGCCGTTCCTGAGACTGGGAACGGTGCAGCTGAGAGACAGGGGTCATAGAGAGCCCAGGCTGGTGATTCTGATCGTTTCTCCATGGGGGATCAGAGTTCCGTGCTTATATCAGACGAGTAGAGGAGAGGCCAGAGCCGGTAGACGTGCCCCAGATTTACAGGCACATGAGGGACCATCTGAGAGATCCCACGGAGTGACTCAGGTGCCAGCTGTACAGCCACATGCTGCTGAGATTCCTCAGATTTGAGAGGAGCATCGAGGGCCTCGACCACATACCTGGTTGAAGGCATTCCACCAGATGGGTGTACCCCCTTTCACTGGGAAGGTGGGGTTAGAGGTTGAGCTCTAGATTGGACATGTGGACTCAGCTCTGGAGTCCATTAGATGTTCAGTGGACAAACAGATTGAGTTGGTGCAGACCTTATTCTGGGACTTGGCACAGCACTAGTGGAGATCTGTACGTGGTCAGTGTAACACCCCAAATCCGTAGGACTCGGAGTGCTACTGGGCTAGGATCTCACAATTGATCCTGACCCTAGCCTGACAACAACTTCACTGAATCTTACAACAAGGCACTAATAGATGAAAACAAAACATGAAACTGATGTGTATATATACCGATCAAAAGTGATACAAGGTACTGCTAAGTACAAAAGTCAAAACATAAACCCGTACAATATAAATATCCCAACCACGATTGTGACCCCGTACTGATCTCCACCAGTGTTGTGCCAAGTCCCGGAATAAAGTCTGAACCAGCTCGATCTGTCTGTCAGCTGAACATCGAATAGACTCCAAAGCTGAGTCTACATGCCCGATCCAGAGCTCAACCTCCAACACCACCTTCCTAGTGAAAGGGGGTACACCCATCTGATGAAATGCCTTCAACCAGGTATCTGGTCTAGGCCCTTTATGCACCTCTGGTGCTCTGGCAATCTCAGCAGCAGGTACCTGTACAGCTGGTACCTGAGTAACGGTGTGGGACCTCTCAGATGGTCCCTCCTGTGCCTATAAATCTGGGGCACGTCTACCGGCTCTGACAGCCTCCTCTACTCGTCTAATATAAGCATGGAACTCTGATCTACCCATAGAGACACGATCAGACTCGCCAGACTGGGCTCTCTATGCCCCCTGTCTCTCAGCTGCCCCGTTCCCAATCTCAGGAACGGCGCTCTCAGCAACCTCCTCATGTAGCTCTCCCGCATGTGAACCGTCAGCAGGAGTCCTACCCCGTCCTCTACCTAGAGGGGGTCTACCTCTACCTCGTCTTGCTGCATGTAAGGCTCTAGTTTGAACCATCTGCAGAAGACGTAAACCTATCTTAGAAGGCTATATATATTCCATATGTATAGATATATTACAGATCAATCACACCTGAATATCTATATATATATCTATACTGTCGAGATCTTCAGAGGGGCGATGGTTCACGTACACGATAACCCAAAACATTTGTACTCATTTCAAAACCAAAACCTTACGAAAAGTCAGACCCCTTTCGGGTTCTGTTTATTTATCTATTCGAACTTTATTGCAGATAATGCCATTGTTGTCAACCTGGGCTTTGATACCAACTTTGTAACACCCCAAATCCGTAGGACTCGGAGTGCTACTAGGCTAGGATCTCACAATGGATCCTGACCCTAGCCTGACAACAACTTCACTGAATCTTACAATAAGGCATTGACAGATGAAAACAAAACATGAAACTGATGTATATATACCGATCAAAAGTGATACAAGGTACTGCTGAGTACAAAAGTCAAAACATAAACCCGTACAATATAAATATCCCAACCACGATATCGTCCCTGTGTACGGAACCCTCAGCAGATCACCCCTCCGGATCACTCTGCGGCTCTCCTAACCTACAAAGGATCTACAACACGGTATAAAACCGTTAGCTAACTATACACATATATAAGAAGATGCTAGAGCACAATCACATATCAGTAAACTTAACACCTCAGCATGATATCACACATTTACCCGGTTTATTATCTTTATAACGTTAATCACTCAAGAGCATATAAATCAGTATATGAAAATACGTGACACGAGGAATGAATATAATCGTCGCCTCTGCGTGCAATAGCTAGCTGGAGTGGTATCAGCGCACTTTCCCGTATACCATATGGAGTGGTAAGTGCCTTTCCCGTATACCAGAACTAACGAGCTTACAGAGAACTTCCCAGACTCCACTACGGGATGAAAGGTAAGTTATCACAACCACTACAATGGGCGGTCAATATAACATAGGTCGGTGACCATAATAACACATGCTATAAAGCACATAACACACACCACTCAAGCATACATCCAATATAAGGATAGTAGCTAAGTAAGTCCTATGGACTTACCTCGATCTCAGAAGTATCTCGCTGCGAACAACTCTCAGAAACGTCCACTCCAACTGGAGGACAAAACAACCTATACAAGGCACACATACATATATATATATCACAATCCTATCACACAAAGGGGTCACCCCTAGACCCAAGGGATCCATAAGGATCAAGTCCAACTCGTAAACCTCAAATCTGTAACCGGCATAACTATATCATACTCGTCAACATCCGAATCCTAGAATGGTACTAGATCCCTCATACTAGAAAGGAAAGGAACTACCTAACTATAGGTAGTCCCGGGACAAGACGCACCTGCGTGAACTAAGGACGCAGGGGCGGAACACAGGCAACAACGGGCGCGGTGGCACTTTACCGCGGGGGCGGTGACAAGAGTCGCTGGCAACGCAGGCACGGAGCTGGCACGACGCGGGCGCTGCGGCACGTCTTCCGCAGGGGCGGTGACTTCTGGCCGCGGGGCGGCGACAGTGCAGAACGAAACCTCGCGGCTTCTCTTTAGCTCTTCACGTGATCAAATCACGTCTACTCTCTTCTAGATTGATACACATGCCACAACATATACATACAAACATCAGTCCTACATTCAATCATCTAATCCTAAGCTAAGGAAGAAGAAGAACAAGAAACGAAGAAGAGAAAGAAAGATCACTCACCACCACTGTGGTCCTAGGCTGCAGGAGATATCAACACACATCAAGGATGGCTTCCCAGCTCAACATACCATCCACATACACAACAACAAGTACCAAAGCTACACAACTTCCTTCCAAACTCAAGGAACCAAGAACAAGATCAAAGAGAGAAAAGGGGAAGCAAAAGATCGTGAGAGGCTAAAGAACATAGTGAAACCCTTTCTCTAGCAGCTAAGGGAAAGCTTAAGGGAGAAGGCAAAAGAAAGGGGAAAACACAAGTCAAAGGGGAAAACACAAGTCAAAGGGTCAACAAACCCGGCTGCAGTCGCAGGAAACCGCAGGGGCGGTTCCATGAGCCGCAGGGGCGGCCAAAATGCCCGCGGGTGCGGAAAAGTCTCAACTCAGCCAAAGCCAATCTCGGCCATGGTCCGATCTCGGTCCGGAAGAGTAGGGGTCTCACAGTCAGGTTAGTAGTTATGATCAAATGAGGACCTTGATTAGAGAGCGTTTTTGCCCTACCTCACTGAGGAGGGAGAAACTACGGGATTTTGTGGAGGCTGGGTTTGAAGATGTACTAGTCTCTGAGGCTATCAGGAGGTTCCAGGAGGAGCTGACTTTGCTGGCTCCAGCTGCACCTCCTGCAGATCAGCATGTATATATGTTTTCCCGACGATTGAGGGATGCTACCCGGACTTACATGGCAGGGTTTCACTATGAGACCTTGGTTGATTATCAGGACCGGGCTTCTGATTATGAGAGAGAGAGCCGGACAGAGGAGAGCTTCTCAGATCGGATGGTCTGAGAAGAGACAGCGTACTGGGTAGACCAGTGGTACTGGTGGTGCTGCTAGTGTTTGGCGAGGTCAGAGACGCTAGAGTCACCCCTCATCTGCACCGGTTGCAGATAAGGGACGTCAGTGTTTTAACTGTGGTGATCCAAGACATATGAGGCCAGAGTGCATGAGGCCACTAGTGACTTGTTACATTTGTGGTAGACAAGGTCATAGAGCCGTTTACTGCCGACAGGGCGGAGCTGCCTCTCAGTAGGGTTCTTCTCCTGCTAGTGCAGCGGGAGGTGGGCAGAGGCCAACTCAGCAGCAGCAGACTCAGGGACAGCAGAGGGTCCCAGATCGCCCTACGACTCAGGGATCTGCTCCTGGGCCGAGTAGAGGCAGAGGTCGTGGTGGGAGCACCACTAATACTAGAGGGCCACAGGGCCGAGTCTTTGAGCTTAGGAGTGCAAAGGAGCCAGCTGCACCGTTTGCTACAGGTACCATTCTAATTCATGGTTTACCTGTTAGAGTCTTATTTGATATTGGTGCTACGCATTCTTTTATTTCTGATGCCTGTGTAGAGCGTCTGAGTCTAGATACGGTTGAGGGGATGCCCTTTATTATAGGGTTACCCGATGGTGGTAGGGTCAGAGGTACCCGTGAGATTCATAGTTGTCCCATTTCTGTAGGGACTCGTGTATTACTAGTTGACTTCTTTGTCATGCCATTAGAGCATGAAGAAGTTATTCTAGGTATGGATTGGATGGATAGACATTCTGCAGTCTTAGATGTAGGTAGGAGGATTGTTACCTTCTCTACCGAGTTAGGTCAGATAGAGGTTTTCCGAGGTTGGGGACCTTGGAAAGAGAGGCACGATTATCAGTGCGATACGGGCAGCTAGACTGATTGCACAAGGTTGTGAGGCATTCTGGTGTTATGCCATGAAGGAGGGGGAGAGTCCAGCATTAGAGGATATCCCAGTTGTTTGTGATTTTATAGATGTGTTTGTTGAGCCGTCCAGTTTGCCGCCTCAGAGGAGTGTGGATTTCATTATTGAGTTAGAGCCTGGTACGAGACCGATCTCGAAGGCCCCATACCGGATGACGCTTGTCGAGATGCTGGAGCTGAAGAAGCAACTCGAGGAGTTGGCTGAGAAGGGCTTCATTCGCCCTAGCGTGTCCCACATAATAGATCATCAATGACATTTCATCCATCCTTATGGTAATCTTACAAAAGCAATTGCAAGCTAGCTAGAGTTTGATGCCATAACCAATAATCTTGAAACCTTAAAATCTCTCTTTCCGATCATTTGATACCACCTTTGTGTTTGCGTTTGCTTAATTTATTGTTTTGATTGAGATGATCATTGATCAACAACCAACAAAAATCCAACAAAACATGAAATTTCTAACTCTTCTCCCTCTTTCTCTTTTCCTATCATAATCTGACACTATCTCTTGATCAAAGTGTGAATCAATCACCATAGTCTTTGTGTTCCACCTTGAAATACTTACCATATTACGAAATGATCCATACATTGTGGGTTCGCTAGTAGTTTTCGGTATCTATTACGAGATTTATAAATTTAAAACTAAGCATTCGGTTTTGAGCTAGCAACCACGATGAAGAAGGAGAGGAAGTGAGTACGTGGCTCGTTGCCATTGTTCTTGAAATCAGTAGGGACCAAAGCTAATGTAGGCTAGGGTTGTCGATAGGGGTAAGTTTGCATGCAGAAGGAAGGATGAAGGCTCGTCTTCAAGGCGCTTGATAACATCGGTCGCCTTTCAGTGCCGGCATTCATGGCTCCCATTCAATGTTGTCTTGGTAACCCCTAGCTTTAATGCCGATCTTTAATGTCCATTTTCAATGCCTCCAACGTTTGTCTTCAGTGCGTTAAATGTTTGTCTTCGTTGGCCTTCAATGTTGTTCTTCGCTGGCTGTTACATTCCTCGGACGTGTGTGGACAAGTTGAAGGTGTGCATAAGGAGGAAATAAAAAAGGGGGTACCGGGCTTAGTTTCCTTTGGACTTGAAGGATATGGTCAATGGACTTCGTGAAGAATTGAGGAAGATAGACCCATAAAGGGTGTATTGTCATAGGGGTCATGTCCCCTTAGAGAACATTGGATCTTAAACCGGTAAAAAAATCCGGTTGATCAATTAAGCTCGGTAACCACGGGTCGAGTTTCCGAAATAAAATTTTTTGGGTATTACTCCTAGTTTGTCACCTAATAAACAAATTGGCCTACCTACATAACCAAAACAACATTACCATTGCAACGTAAATCTCATTATTATTTTTTATTCTTTAAATTATAACTATATAACACTCCTAATAAATTAAGAAGACCAATTCAATATCCACGAAGGTTTCAGGTTCGATTCATACCATCCTTTATTTTTAACACATATTAACATATTTGTTATTAAAAAAAGGCTTTTCTGCCCGACCGATCAAGCTTAGTTGTCGAAACAGTACTATCTTATATATCATATCCGCCCGAAAACGAACGGATAGGTAGACCCGTGTTAGTTAAGATGAAAAATGTAGTTTGTACGAAGGTCATGCACACCATTATATTACTTTTGTGTCAAAATATTATATTATATAGATTTTTTTAACTTAAAGTATTTTCAAACCAAGATATATGATTGTCCATTTACTTTTTATATTTCAAATAATCGGATGTGTTTGCTATACCTAAAATAATTTGATATTTATCCATTATCATTTTATTTATTTATTTATTTATTTATTTTAATAATTGATTTATTTTATTTTTTTTAAGTGCATTTTATAAAAAAATATTGACATAGCCAATTATATAAATGGAAATATTGAAAAAATCTATGACAACCAATAAATATATTGCATTATTATTGAAATAAAGATATCGATTATTAGCCTTGTCATGAAACAGGAAAATGGCTATTAATCCCCTAAAGTATAGGAAACGGGGAAGCAGTAAGGAAAACAAATTATGTATCATTTTAAAAGTTATTGAAATGTAGAGCTCATATATCATAATGAGATACATATATATGAAAAACTCGATGATATATGAGTAGATAAATACATTAACATGAAAACAAAATAACGGAAACAAAAGCTTATAATTTTTTTTTTCCAATCTTACAAAACATAGAAGATACATATTTAGTCTTACAATCTTAAATAACTATACCTAGTTTTAAAATTAAAAAATGAACCATCCATTTTACAAAACAGCAACCGAACAACAAAATTATAAGACCCGGGGTCTTAGGATGGTGTCCCCATGCCAACTATGCTCGCGCAAAAACTTCTCAGAAGTCACCTATCCTAATATTGCTCCCGCACGAGCACGCTTAACTCTAGAGTTATTTATCCTCAAAATACCACTGGAAAAGAAGAGTTCTTGTTAACATGAGTAGCAATCCAACCTTATAAGGTAATCGTAACTTAGGGTTAGCTCTTATACATCTATAAGACCCGAGGTCTTAGGGTTGTTGTCCCCATATCAACCATGCTCGTGCAGAAACTTTCCAGGAGGTCACTCATCCTGAAATTGCTCCCACACGAGCACGCTTAACTCTAGAGTTATTTTTCTCACTCTACCACTGGAAAAGAAGAATTCTTGTTGACATGAGTAGGAACTTATTCTTATAAGTTAATCATAAATCTCCATTCAAATAATGCGGATGACAATTCCACGGGGTTTTACAAAAATTAACCAAAAAAAATAATAAAAATTTGTAAATCTGAAAATGTGAAAGAATTGGAATGACATACTCAACATTCAACAAAGAAATATTACATAGTATATTAGTAATCAAAGATTCAAAATCAATTTATGAAATCATAAGAAGAATGGAGAGAAGAGTCGGCCAGCGGAACAAACATTTCAACATTAGAAAAGAAGAAGAAGAATATTGGTGTCCTACTTTCGGCAACCACAATCTCGTAAGTGGTTTTATGGAAGCTAGATTGAGAAAAAATGGGAGATAAGAAGAAATATTACGTCAAATCAATTTTCTTTAATTTTTTTAAAAATTTGTTTTCTTTTTTATAGCCTTGCAAAATTAAAAACTTTCGTTGACCGTGTATTGACCGGACACAATTTGTGTCTTCGCCGTGTTTTAGACGTGTCATTCCCGTGTTCTACCTCCGAAAAGTGTCTTGGCCGTGTCGGGCTATATTTGACCGTGACCGATCTGTTATGTCCCCTTTTCCGACACGACAGGACACAGACACTCCGTCTTCTATAAGTGTTTGTGCATTATAGCTCACTAAAGTACCGTCCCAATTTCGCACATTTTCTTTTTAGTCTACCATTGCCTTTACATGAATGCATTACCTAATCTATGAACTGATCATTTTTTTTTATAACAGAAATCGTATAATTTTTATCTATAATAAAATTCTGTTTTTAACCACGCTAAAACATGATCAATCGACTTCTAGATAAGGACAGTTAAAAATTAATGATCATAAAAGTGGTCTAACATGCACATACCACCGGTTACCATTTTTTCAAACTTTTGACAAAAGTTGGATCACGTCCACGTACGCCGACATTAATCAACTCAAACTTTTTGGGCATTTATTATAGTTATATAATCCAAACAAATGGTCCCCAACAACTAACAAACGGTGCTATATATCACACATATAAATAGAGGCATAAATGAATGCATTTGATCACAATCAAATATACACTTGGCTAATTAGCTAACCAAGTCCCAATGGAGCTAGATCAACTCACTTGCATATACAACAAGACCCTAAGCAAAACTGACATAAGTGAGAGACTCGCTTTCCCGGTGAGGCTTATCGAGCTCATATGGGGCCCCAACGACTCGCGAGAGAAGGGTTTTCGAGTCATCGATAGGTTTGGAGGGAGTTGGGAGCTGCGGGCTCACATGAGGTGGGATAGTCGCGGTCACCCAAAGCCTGAAGTTTATGGCACTGAGTGGAAGAGCTTTGTCGCGATGAAGGAACTCAAGGTGGGTGATCAGTTGTTCTTCTACCGTCACCCTGACCCTACGTCTAGCCATTTGGTTTTCGTCGTAAGTGTCAAGAGGACCATAAAACTTATGGGCGAATTCGTCTCCGCTCATCTTGCAGCTTGAGTTGACAATATATGAGCGTCCTAGTTGTTGTCTTTGTAGCACCAAGGTGCTTTGAGTATGTTGTTATGCTTTTGTTGTTTTTAAGGTTCAAGTTTGTTTGGTGTGTACTTTATCAAGATATGGGTTTGTTTGTCTAGTGATTGTTTGGTCGAGACAAAAAATTGTTATAAAGGTCAAGAAAAAGATCGAGTCTTTATATTTTTAATTGAGTAGCATATGCCACTTTCTTTCTTTATGCCGTACAAGAATTCAATTTACTAGACACACATAGTGAATCATGATGTCTTATAAAATGACAGATACGTCATGAATAAAGAGTACAAACATAGATATAAAATAAATAAATAAAAAAAAGCATAAAAAGCAAGCAATCAAGATCATAAAAATCTACACTGAGATAACACTTTATATAGCTCCCATCATTTGCATAAAATCTCACAAGTTCATGCACTTGATAGTTAATAAACAAGCAAGTTACTTTAACATATAAAGAACAGAGTTAGAGCTCGACATCTAGATGCTCAAAATGATCTTATAAGACAAGTTACTCCCCACTATATTTCAATCTGTAAGCTTCAAGTTCATGCACTTTGAAGTCTAATTCTGAACTCTTATCCAAAATATATCTAAAGTATACAATCTTGAAGGTTGTTGAAAATAAGAGATACGAAAAAACAAAGTCAAAAGCGCATCGAAGATAAGTTAGTCGTATGTTCTTCACATGTTATCGGTCGGCTCGACCGGTTTAATCGATTGACGTGGGAGAATCGGTCTGATCGTGTTCAATTTCTTGATCCGTAAATATAGAATCTAGGGAAAGGGATCCGGTTGACTCAATCATGAACAATTCTTCATTTCGCTTGTTCTTAGCCGATTTGGTCTTGATAACTTTCTCGGGGAGAATTTTAGCTAGTTGTGTATGCTCTTTTATGTTATGTTCTTTTTATGCTAGAAAAGGCCTTAAACATCAACATTTTAATAAAAGCACAAATATATCTCTAAAATGACAAAAACCGATAAAATCTATTATAATCAATGTAAATTTACACTATTTTAAGTAGGCTTGAACATCACCCTCAATCTTGATACTCTTTGTGTCCACTTAGTTGGGGTAAATTAAGGAAATGAAATTGAAGATTACGGGTCTATGGGATGAAATTATAGGTTTTCTTCAACTTCTCCCTCATAGATTATGGGAACGAAGAGGTTGAAATTTTTATTTTTATCTTCACTATTGGGCCAACCGAACATGCCCTTTATTGTGTGTGAAAATTAATAAAAAGTTACAAGAGTCCTAAACTACTGCGATATGATTCTTATCGGTGACACTGAAAATAGAGCTCAAAACTCACCCTTTCATACGGCCTAATATCTTTTACATTGATTTAGAATATAAATCGGATGTATTATGGACTTGTGATTTGTATAGTATTTACAACATATAAAAATTTTCTTTATTTATCGTCACAACTACGTATTTCGCGTGCGTGGTTAAGTGGGTTTCCAACTACGCACCTTATATGTCTAGTTGAAATTTTTTTTTTACTCCAACTACACAACCCATATGTAAATGAAAATTCACTTCACCATGCACGCAAAGTGCGTAGTTGTGTAACTATTACAGATTTTCGTGGGTACATTTTAAAAAAACTCTCAATTTATCTCTACTGAATATGATGGAATTGATTTGATATTACATCAATGGTGATATATATATTTTTTTTATAAAGAAAAGTAGTCGGAAACACGTGTCGTCAATGATGATATATTACTGTACTCCGTTGTATAACAAACATGTACGCCTTTTCACTTAAACTCTTCTTTTACTCTAAGAGCACCCACACTAAATGACACTTAAGATTAATCTTAACCTTTTTTTTTTTTTACTTTTCAGTTTCTCTCTCTCCCACATTATCTTAAAAACACAACCTAAATTTATACCCACATCAAATAGAACACACTACTTGTTCTTAAATTGCATATTATATATTATCTACATTTATTTGTTTTATCAATTAAACCATAAACAAACTATATAAAATAAATATGAACTAAATATTATATCTTGTGGTTTAATATTAAATTTTAAATAAGACAATTTTTAATTTTATAATTCATGAAAATATAAAAAAAATTAATACATAAATTAATAATAAAAATGACAATACAATAACATTTGAGTATATTAGATAAAATAATATCCGAGTATATGATACTCATCTAAAAAACTATCGATATTGAAAATATTACAACAAGTAACAAGCAACTAATTATCGTATCTTGTACATACATAATAAAAACACCACAAGTTTTACACTCACGTTAATAGAACAAGATACTTATATAATATTTTGTTTATTTTTATTTTTAGCGATAAAACATAAAGAATTTACAATCAAAAATTTGACATCATAAATAACATAACAAATTCAAATTACAAGTATATAAACTCTGATTTGAAAATGAAAGCAAATTTTTTTACACATTAGTATATGATTGTATTGGATTCATGTCAATACAAATTACAACCATCACAAGCATATTAATATTTTAATTGAAATGGGACCCTTTATTCTCATCTTATGGTGTTCTTATGCAGAATGATTTTTCTTGGATCTTTCAAAAGGCAAATTATTCTTCTTTTCTTTTTCTTTTTCTTTTTTTTGCTTAGGTGGACTTAAGAACACCACAAGATGGATGCTCGAATGATTAATTAGATATAATAATTTAATATAATTGAAACTTTTCTCACTTAAACCCTTTATCACTTTACACTTTTGTATTAATATATTTGAAGCAAATGATCAATTAGCTATATTAATTTATAGCTAACATAAGGCTTGATGTCTTAGCATTTATACTTTTATTACTGATTATTATATTTTAAGCCTAAAATCCAACTTTGTATTCACTTATACAAAATTCAGATGTCGTCTTTCTACATTTTTTTATTGATTAATTTAAAATTACTAATTTAAAATTAAATCAATTAAATTAAATAAATAACACTAACACATTTAATCTTTAGTTTTAGAGAAAGAAAGGGAAGTAAATAAGTTTATGAATACAAATATCATTTAACCATATTATAAATCTATTTTTTATAAATTAATTAACTTAATTTCCAACAATTATTTATTTCTTGATATTTATAAAGAAAATGATAAGCACTATTACAAATAGACTAAACATGGTAAAAAGTGGTCACTAAATTAAGCACGTTTACAAATAACCTAATTAAGGTCAGACAAACTTTTAACTTAAATGAGTTTTGCTCTCAAAAAAATATCCATCAAATTTATCAAAATAAATAAATTTATTCAATTAGTTACTTATTTCAACTACCCAATAAACTTTATCTTGAGTATCGATTCCAATAAGTTCACGTTTCTAAAACGTTAACTTAACCTATAAACCTATAAAGACCCTAAACTCCAGACAATGGTTCATTTCGTTTTTACATATAAGGACAATTTCTAAGAAAAAAAAAACTAAGGATCATATATTAAGAATGTTTTTTAGCACAACCTTTTCACTTTAATAAAACTTTTGACAAAATTGTACTATGGACGCCGACATAAATTATATCAAACTTTTTGGGTATCAATTATATAATCCAAACAAACGGTCCCCAACAATTAACTAACATGTCTCACATATAAATAGAGGGTCATATAAGTTGCATTTGATCAGAATCAAATATACACTCTCGGCAAATTATAGCTAACCAAGTAGCAATGGAGCTAGATCAACTCAATTGCATATTCAACAAGACCCTAAGCAACACTGACATAACTGAAAGACTTGCTTTCCCAGTAGGGCTTATCGAGCTCATATGGGGCCTCAACGACCCGCGAGAGAAGGGTTTTCGAGTCATCGATAGATTTGGTGGGGGTTGGGAGCTGCGGGCTCACATGAGGTGGGATAGTCGCAGTCACCCAAAGCCTGAAGTTTATGGTACTGGGTGGAAGAGCTTTGTCGCGATGAAGGGACTCAAGGTTGGTGATCAATTGTTCTTCTACCGCAACCCTGACCCTTCGTCTAGCAATTTGGTTTTCGTTGTAAGCGTCCAGAGGACAATAAAACTTATGGGTGCAGTCGTCTCAGCTCATATTGCAACTTGAATCAACTATATATGATCGTCCTACTTGTTAGCACCTCGGTGCCTTAAGCATGTTGTTTTTAAGGTTTAGTTTGTTTGGTGTGTGTTTTATCTTATAAGCTGAGCTACTCCCAGCTGTAATTCAATCTGTAAGCTAAGGTGCAAACCTATGAATGAACAATTTAAGGGTTTCTTCAGTTATATGCTTATCACAATGTAACAAAGTTTACTGGATAATGATGCACAACAACTAACATTGTCATAAGCACAAGACAACCTTAGACTCTTTATGTTACTATTAACTATTAAGGCAAATGATGTCTGTCATGTAAAAACAAGGAAGAAAACAATACACACATAGTAAACAATCATCAGATTTACAATTAGCAAGAGGTACCTTGCTGAATGAAATCTCTCAAGAAGCACAAATGCCAGAGATGACTCGTTGTTGTAACTGATCTTCTTATAGCTCTTAGTAGCTGCATTGGTTGTATTCTGCTCCATGAACATATGCTAAAACAAGTAAATCGCAAGTATTACTAACTGCTAAAGCTACTAGTGCCAAGAGCAAGTGAAATTCACAGCTTACTGAACAAAGTTGCCCTGGACGAAGCGCGAGTTCATACTTCATAGAACTGAACATGCAAACGTAATAGCTATTCGATACTCCAAAATCCTCAATTTCGTAAATGGCGCAAAAGGGTGCTATAATCTAAACAGACAAACTCCTTAAAAACATGAGCTAGTAGGATTAGGAAGTGTCAAGTCATGGCTTCATTCTACAAGACTAGATGACAGAAGAAAGATAGCATGGCTTCTACACAGTTAGTTAAGGCTAAGTGTAAGATTAGTCTAATAAGCTCCATTCTCTTGTAAAACAACTGAAAACATGCAATTTACCGAGTAACATTCAAAACAGAGCTGAAAATATGTAAATGATGCATAAAATGATCTAGATTATGACACAAAGGCATGCCTAAAAACACAAACGAGATAGTTATCAGTGATAATCTAGACTGCAAATTGAATGTTCCAAACCAAAATTTTAAGATGGCCATTCATCAAAATCACCCACATTACTAAAATCATATACAGTAAGCTGCAAGACTAAATTTACCAAGAGCAAAACTGTCTCAAAATCCCATTGTTCTTACACCTAAGCTTTTATAATCAGCATGATAGACCAACATGTGAGCAAGAAGTGACCGAATTGAAATGTTCTACAAAAGATACAAAAATTTAACAAAAACACAATCCCTCAGAGAATGCCATAGCTTCAACACGAACAATAAAGAATTTGAATGGCTTCCTCAACCTATGCAAGGATAGGGAGCACCATTCAATTTGCTTCCGATTACTAAATTGTTCATCATTGGGATACTAGCAATGAATAATTCAACATAAACACTAAATTGAAGATTCAATAAGAGAATTCGTACTATTAATGTGCTGAAATCACACACTACAGCAGTACAAATCACAAAGAACTGGAGATGGGAAGTAGGAAAAAAAGAGTAAATCGAAACTGACATTGAATTTGAAGCCTACCAAAAAAAGGGGTTTCCTCGTCTGAAGGACTGGTGGCCGTTAATGAAGACGGCTAGGGTTTATACAAAAAAGACCAATTTGTCCTTCCTGATTTTGAATATATGGGCTTCTTTTGGGCCTATTGTTTCGGGCCAGCCCATCTGTTTCTTGATAAAGTACAGGACGCTTCAAACATATATAAGGTAAGTTTAAAATTATCTACCTGCACAATACCAAATCAATATATCATATAAGGAAACTCCAACCAGTTAAAACAAGCTGTTATAATTACCAAATATTTGTTAGTTTTTTATACTTATCAGATATAAATAATAACATACAAAAAAAACTCATACTTAATGTTTTTATACTTATCAGATATAAATAATATGCTTACATTTGTTAGTTTTTTATACTTATCAGATATACAATAGTTATCTGAGTTTTGGACCGAATATTTGTTAGTTTTTTATACCTATCAGATATAAATAATAACATACAAAAAAAACTCATACTTAATGTTTAGTATACAAGCGTATAAATATAATATCAATCTCATATCTTAATATTAAGACACTTTTTTTTGCTCCTCTTTCTCCCTTGTACTAATATAGCTCTACACTATATACAAGGACCTAATACAAGCAGCAAGTCTTGAATTGAGCCTATGTTATCTTTATCCCAGCCATGGTCTTACATTCTTGACATCTTGAAAAGGCAACTTTGACCAAACACCAATGACCTGCAAATTCAATTTTATATTTGGCCAATTAGTTGTGACACCCAAAACATGATAAAATTCCAAGGTATCATTTCTCATAATGCTGTGCAATCTGCAAAGTGAAACTTACAAGAAAAAGCAAATGCAATTTCTTCTTGTTTCCTATGTCTCCCATAAGTAACTAAATCAGACAGATAATCAATGTTCTTAATAAGAAATAACACAATATATATATCATAAAAAAAAAAAAAAAAACATGCTGAAGCATATCAATGTAGATCATATCCTCCTGCAGATTCTAATTCAGATTCTCATGCAGGACCTGTTAAGATATCTTACTTGTAAAAGAAGACCATATAGTCGCACAAGTTCTTCAGGCTTCGTTGCCTTTTCATTAACCTGGTTTTCTCTCAATTGTGCGTTGATCCAAGACAGCACATACAGGCTTACAGCTTTGTCAAGTCCATTCAAATCATCTTCAACATTTTCATTACTTCCTGCTGTCACCTACACAATACAAATACATTATTAACAACATTTTACAAAGCTCGCGTCATGAGAGACAAACCGAGGAAGGGAATACAGCCAAACAACAGATAATATACAAGTACATTTTTAAAAATAATATAAAACAATCTAATCAAAAAACTAAATGCCCAAAACATCAGCAGATCATATCTACCGCCTTACCAAATCATTACGAATGCAGCTCCTTGCCTCATTATAAGAAGTAAAATTCTTATCAAACATGCAAGTCTTTTCTCAGCAGGCAGTGACTCCACAGTGGAACTCTGCATATCCTTCTCTAACTCCTCAGCTGGTTTACATTAGATGGAAATGAAAATCCTTCAAAAACAATACACAGATGTCTCATGGAAAAAATATAGAGAAGACAATCCCAAGCTAATCATCGAATTTAGACTTACGAGAGAAAAACAAGAGTGTTCATTCAAAACATCATGAATTTACTTTAAACACATAAAGCCCCGCCTACTATATAGACAACCATCAATCCATCATGAAACACCACATGGATAATGTCAACAACTTTGATTTACCAATCAACCATATATATTAGAACAAAAAAGGCAAATCTATGGTAAGTTGGCTAGAGAAAGTGCCCAGTAATTGTTGGAATATAAAACACTATATGCAGCGACCATGTATTGGTATAGTAAAAAACTACTAGATCTTGGCAAAGAAACGTCAAATGGTGTTTGCCTCCTAATAGGAACCAATCACTACACCCACAGTAATGCTCTAACCTAAGATCATATCTCAAAATGGAATCTCTGTTAAAATGATTCAGAAAATTCCTCTAAAGACTCTCTTGCTGCCTTCAATTTGACCAGGGTACTTTGTGCAACTATATAGGTTATCTCCTGTTCAATATGGTCAAAGACCTTAGAGCTAGCATCTCAATAGCTCTTGTAAACCACCTATAAAAATTCAACAACACTTGATTGCAGCCTATCTGATAAAATTTCAACACGTGGAAATTGAGAAATTAATTTATCTTGTAGCTATAAGCCTGGAAGGATTAGACATCATATCACAACAAATAATAGTGACAAATGCATGCTGGTTAAGGATAAGAAGGTTAAATGATAAAATCTCCAAATTGATCATTCATACTGCAAGTTTTTTTATGATGAGAGTTCTTGAAACCCAACTCCTGTATCCACTGTAATTAAAGAAACCGATTAAGAAAATAGATTGTGTATTTGTGCTGAAACTATCACAAACCTTTAAGTATAGAAACCCTGGTTTTGGCATTGGAAATGGGAAACCTGTGGCCAAGCCAATGGAACTCTGTCAACGAAGCAGCTTGTTGAGACCTTGCCTCAGCCATGACAGCCTACATACCAGAACGGCAGAACCAATTAGTCATAAATTTTAGCAAGAAAAATGAAAGCACATTACAAAGGAACAATGTGATATTTTCATGCACCGAAGCATCTGCATTCCGGCATCATTTAAGCAGCAGGGGGACAAAAGGTGGAAAACAAGTTCTCCAGGATACATTAACTTTTGCACAGAGTTTGAGACAACAAAAAAATGTAGTTTTTCAAGTGATTTACATCAAACTTTTCCTTATACCACACAAATGCTTACATTTTGCATCTACATGTCCTTTCATGGACTGATTCCTATTTATGTATGAAAATGTTCTACTAGTAGAAATAAAAAGTCAATTTGCTGAGGTACCTTGAGCTCTTGAAATTCCTTAATGCTGTGTCCCAGTTCTGATCTTGTTCAAACAGTAAGGTACCTTTCATGTAAGATGCATAGGCCTGAAAAACATATCAGATATAGCAATATAAGCTGCATAACTAATCACCATAACATTTTTCATCACTTTTTACTTTTAGTTTAATGTGAAGAGGTAAATTATTTTAATTTTTATCCATGTACATAGAACAAGATGAAAAAAGGCTTTTCAGACCCCAAGAGCATCTTTCCTCGACACATCCAGAAGAGATTACAGAAATTGGAACATGGAAACGATCAACACATTATAAACAAACTTCAGGGATAAGGACATCAATAAATCCAAATCTTCCTACAAGAAAAACAACCTGTCCTTTCCCAGCACAATGATCTCATAGACAAGACAGAGATGAATTCCTTTCTCTCAGAAACCTGACCGGCTTTCTCATACATTATCCAGATACAGATGATCACAAATAAATCCTCAATGAAATTACAGTACTTGAACGATTTCAAAATGAGGGTTTTTCAATAAATAACAAATAATCACCAACTTTAGGCTTGGTTGCAACGATGCCACACTTCCAATTAATGAAAAAGAATTACAAACTTTGAGTATTAGGTTGTAGACATTGGCACAAATGGAAGTGATGGATAATATTTGTTTCTTGAAAGTGCCACACTTTGCAACCAATGCCTAACATTACAGAGTTACAGACACACAACTACATCAACTGTAAGAAATTAATGGCATCAAAATATAGCGTTACAATGACAGCAAAGAAAGAGCAAAATTGCACTTCTTGGTCCTGAGTGCAGATTTACAAACTGATGATTTCAATACAACGGTTATATGACAGAATGATATCTTTTCATCATACGACAACAGCAGCAGCAGGCATGTACCATCCATGATGGATCTCTACGGCCTGTTTTTTCCTAGCAAGACGAGACTTTCGGCGCGCCCCAGTGTTGCGGTGCAGTGTTCCTGTTTTCACAGCCTTGTCTATTGCAGAGTATGCTTCTGCTATCAGTTTCTCTATTGGGAGAATTTCCTCTGATTGTGCTTCCTTTTTCTTCCGGAGCCCCTCTAGTTCTTCCAACACCTACGCCGGGTTAAGAATCTTATGATCATCAATCCAACAAAAAAAATATTTTCTACTAGAAACTTCAGTGTATGCTTTTAGGGAAGACTACAAAATCAAATGATATTCATGCCATATACATGAAATCACCTTATAAACTTTCAAAAAAAAAATATAATGAAATCACCTTATAAAAAGTGATTGCGTTTAATCACACACGTAGAATGGAGTTCATTAAGGTAGGTTTCAGCAGCCAGAGCTAGTTTTCTTTTAAGAATACACTGAAAAGAATTTAAAATATTGAAATTGTCTACGACAATAAAACTATGGTTTAGACGTTTTTTTTTTAATACTTCCAGCTGAAAAATAGCTCAGAGTATTGCAATTTCCTTTCAGGAAGGATCTAAATGGAGTGTGGTTGAGTATTTATTATACCTTATTGTTTATAACGAGTGTCTAGACTCTAGAGATCACTAGATGATACCAATTTTAGAAGTAAGTTTCCGTGCTTGTATTGTTCAATGTCAAACCAACAGACTCAATTTCAACACTAAAACAAACTAAGCATGAAATGAACAAAGGCCAAAGGTTGAAAATAGTGTCTAATATACCTTCCTCATCCGGGTCCTAACTTCAGACTTGCGGGCTTTGTTTCTGAGACGACGTTTCTCAGCTTGGCGAGTTCGTTTTGCAGCTGAATCAGCCTTGTTTTGGGGAGCAGCCTCGCATACAATCAACTGACCCAGCTGCCTCCTAGGCATTCTCATTGACAAACATCCTGATAACATTCAAACAAGTAAAAAATGATAACAATCTGTCATCAGCTTTTTAATATATTTTTTTCGGTTGAGATTTCTAGATTAAATTCGAATTTAACCACACAAGGAAATTGTTGGGGAAATATTCGCGCTTTCCCGACTCACATCAAGTATATATAAGTGGATATTTTGTTGCATACTCACACACTAAAGTAATACCTCACTTTGTATGTGGCCTTCACACTGTATAGCCTTGATCGAAACTATCTTATACTACATCCAATTACAATCTTCACACCACTATCCTATATATACCTATGAACCTCGGTTAACAAATGATACAAAAAGAACCGACATATCCTAATTCCAATGAAGATATTATCTTCAATTAGTATAGACTAATCTAGATTTGTCCACAATAATTGATGAGTTATCTGCAGCTTTCAAATGAACATCATTCTAGATGCTTCTAGCGCACAGTTGACAGCTCCATCAAAAATGATATTTCTAGAGTCTTCTTCTTTACAGGCCATGATGCTTACCAAGACCAATTAGCTCCAGTTAATTAGACCCAAAATATAAATTAGTCTAATAATTCTGATACCAGTTAAAGAGGTGACGCAGACAAGAACGACAAGTCTGTTAAGGAATTGGTTCTGCTTTCAGCCTTGACGAGCCTAACACCTTCGGAAACAGGATCCACAGGATATAGATGAGGAGAAGGAAGAAAAGAAGAAGAAGGTCAAGGAGGTCTCTCATGAATGGAGCAAAAGCCTATCTGGATGAGGAAGCCAGAAGAGATCACAAAGGAAGAGTATGCTGTCTTCTACAAAAGTCTCACTAATGACTGGGGAAGAGCACTTGGCTGTCAAACACTTCTCTGTTGAAGGTCAGCTCGAGTTCAAGGCTGTTCTTTTTGTCCCTAAGAGAGCCCCATTCGATCTCTTTGACACAAAGAAGAAGCCAAACAACATCAAGCTCTATGTCCCCCGTGGGTTCATCATGGACAACTGTGAGGATTTGATCCCAGAGTACTTGGGATTTGTTAAAGGTATTGTCGACTCAGAGGATCTTCCCCTTAACATCTCAAGGGAGATGCTCCAACAGAAGATCTTGAAGGTGAATTCGTAAGAATTTGGTGAAAAGGTGCATTGAGCTGTCTTTAGATTGATGAGAACAAGGAAGACTACAAAAGTTCCATTGAATCATTGATAGGACATTGTTGTTAGCTTTGACACAAAAGTTCCATTGAAGAGTAATACCACTAAACATCGAGTATCCTTCACAATTTGAAGTCCATATTCCAATTCAATATCCGTATATCAAACAAACAGTCCCAAAGAAGACTGTAATGGTGGCAACCAATTAAACTACAAAGCAAAAATTAGAAAGAAAAATCGCCATTGGAGATTTGGAGTAAGAAAAGGGATACTTGAAACAATTAGTTGAAGATATGAAATTGAGAAATGTAATGAGGAGAGTGTTGAAACAAACCTTGGGAGAAGCCATACTGAGAAATGCTGGTGGAGAAAGTGAGAGAAATGGGAGAAGTGGAGCAGATGAATTGAGAAGAAACGGAGTTGGAGACGGAAAGCGTTTTGAATTTAGAAGGAAGAACGCAAGAAGCCGAAAATCTGTGGAAAGGTGAGATAACACTTGCCATCTCTCTGGCTTGGGACTTGGGAGGTATCAACAATGGAGCTTAGAAGACAAAACAGAAAATCGGATATCTAATCCAGTGGTGGCTGAATTTGTAGTTCTACCCTTTGGGCCTTTTGGGGATTTTCTTGTTTGGGCTCGTTAATTGATGTGCTTCAGTTACAATGTTCTTCTGAAAATAATTTGGGCTCCTAGCTTCTGGGGTTTTTGCATCATTTCTACTGGGCTGCAGAAGAAATCTTGATTAAATTTTCAGGTCGTGAGTATACAAACCAGATAAGCTTCAAGGCTTTGATCTCAACCCTTGATGACTAGATTTAGTTACTTGTAGCACTATCTATATTTTCACCCTGCACTCTATCTGTTTGTAGGAAGTCCTGAATTATGCTTCTTATACTATTGTGGGTTCTCTTGTTTGATACAAATCTCCATGAGCAAGTGATAGGTGGTGATTGTACCTTAGCCTAATATTGTCCGACTATGAGTTTCAAGATGACACCAAATGCTAGACATATAATTTATTTTTCATCAGCTTGAAGTTATCTAAAAATGGATGATTGTGTTGTTAGGTGCAAACATACAACCAAATAGGATGGATAATTCAACAATAACAACCATAAAGCAATAAGCTTTAGATTCAATAAGAGAACTCGTACTATTAATTTATTTATAGTACGAGGGTCCTGAACAGATCAAACGATCGATCTAATTAAAACATTGTTAGAAGATTGAGGATCCTAAATAGATCAAACGATCAACAATACAGTTAATTTATTATACTTTATAAATATGTTTAACGTAAACTTGGTGAAAATAAAAAAGATTCAAAATTGATTCGGATTTTTTTTTTATAATCATAATCTCTCAAGTGCAATTCCAAAAACCTTGAATGACTGAAATAACACACAAGTTGACAAATTGTCACTTTCGATTTAAAGTTTGATAGCCTTTTGTTGTCTCGCTCCCCTGGTTTCAAACATGCCACATCTATTATAGTTTTTCACTACTATATATTTATTTTATTTGCAGGTCCAATGCTACTATTAATCGTCACTCATTTCTTCTTGATGTTTGGTTACGTGTTTATGTATCATATCCATTGATGCATGTGTTCTGATGTTGACATGTTGTATATTTTTTCTTCTTTTTTTTAATTGTCTATAATTGGCCTTTTGACGTCTCTTCATCGAGTGTAGAAACACTTGAAAAGTATGCGATTTTGCAAAGAGTTAGAAACGGATCAATCTGAAACATTGTTAGAAACACTTGAATCGTGATTTCCATCGAGTGTAGAAACACTTGAAAAGTATGTGATTTTGCAAAGAGTTGAACTGATCTTTAACATTGTTAACAATGGTACAAATTAGAGCGGGCATTTTCAATATCTATGAATTTTCTTTGGTAATTATCTAGTAATATTAATTTGTACCAAACATTATAATAAAAGAAAGTGCAATATTATTCATATAATGAAGGCAACAATCCTTCAGACTTACCCTCCGTTTGGTTGTAACTCCGGAAACGGAAACGAAATGGAAACGAATCTAGTACATATGTACCTTGTTCATGGAATCATTCCGGTTGGTTTCATATAAAATGCACTTGCTTCCCCCTACTTTGTTACCTTATAGGGTATTAAAACTAATCAAATTATACTACAATTAGTTCAAACCACAGAATGATTCCCAACAACCTCATGAACAAGGATGTACGTATGGACTAGATTCGTTTCCATTCCGTTTCCGTTTCCGGAGTTTAAACCAAACGAGCCCTTAAAGTATAAAATGGAGTGATAAAATTAGAAATCAATAATATTCATTTATTTAATTACAAACACTTCTAAAACCTAAAATGAGACCCACGCGTTTAAGAGAAAAATGAGCTGTAAATGCCCTTTTTGTTTTCCCGGTACCAATTGGGCCCTTCATTTTTTTAATTCAAAAAAGGGCTATTTTGGGTTGGCTGAGTATAGTAATTTTTATTACACTAAGGGACAAAACGGGTATTTTGTAGCTTCTAGGCGGCAAAAAGGAGGAGCCGACGGGACTCTTCACTTTTCATCTTATTCTTCGTTGTTTCCTTCGTCTTCTCCACAACTTCTCTCTTCATCGTCTTCGTTTTCGTCTTCGTTCTTCCTTCATCTTCTCCCCAACCTCTTGCTTTCATCTCGTTTCGTCGTCTTTGTTCTTCCTTCATCTTCGTTCGTTGTTCCTTCATCTTTTCGCTCACTCTTTCCTTCACTATCGACATCTTTGTTCGACATCATCTTCTACAGTCATCTTCTTCCATCTTTTCCAGTACTAACTGGTAATGCCTTCTCCCAATCCTTCTTATTTTACACTATTTTATACTTTTGTTGCTGTGTTTTCCTTGTATTTCATTTCACAGATTAGATTTTCATTTTTTTCATAATGTCGTTTCGAATTTTTCATTTTAGGTTCACTTGTTAGGTTATTAGGTTACGTTATTACTGAATGTTGTTATATTCAGCTCTATTTTTGTGTACATTGTTTTGCTGTTTGTGGATTTCAAATTTTACACTGATTATGCTCAAGTTTACACAGATTACGTTAACTTTATGTATTTTCATTTTGTAATATGTAGTATATTTTCAAAATGGCCCGGCCAAAAGTTAGGTCGTTCAAGCCATCAAAGGATGTTAAGGTTCCTAGTACACCACAAGAGGTATATTTTTGTATTGTATTTGTAACACCCTAAATCCGCGGGACTCGGGGCGCTACGGACGAGACCGCACAATGGGTCCCGACCCTTAGCTTGACAACAATTTCACCGGAACTTCCAACATGGCACAAATAAAGGTCGAAAACTCAAATATGTTTTAATGTATGCGGAAACGAAAAGTACGAAACTACAACTTGGAAACTCAGCCGAGTCCTCAAAACAACGTAAATAAATCCGAATTCTAACAAACGACAATATCCATAAAAGACGACATGAAAAGACTCAAAACATCCCCGTCCTATAATGTACGGAGACCCCGGTTGTCCACTCCTCCGCCTCACTCGGCGGCATTCCTAACCTGCAAGTCATCTACACAGTCGGTTTAAAACCGTTAGCTAATATTCTACGCATTAGAAAAGCAGTGAAGGCACAAACACACTCATAGCACATAATATAAATCACACAAGTCCGTTTCTTTATCTTTATATCATCAAGTCATATCCCGTTCTAATTCAACTTCGGTTGTGACACGAGACCCCAATGGTCCCGCCTCGGTTCCCCCTCCGGCAAGGAATGGCACGGATGCCTCCGTCCATCTAACCCGCCGGGCAAGTCGCCGAGAATCCCCTAGACCCCGCAAGGCTAGGCAGTATTGTCACCGCCCGTTATCATACACTTGGGCCAAAATTATACATATAAGTCGGTGATCCTATTTACCAGTTTAATAGTTATAGCAAAACATAAACACGCACCACCAAACACACATCAATGCTAATACGGAAAATACGGGCTAAGTAAGTCCGGAGACTTACCTCGTCTCAACGCTATCTCACAAAACGCTCACGCTTCCCTTGGGAAGAAGTACTCAACCTGTTCACAACAAGGTATCATAAAAACCCGCTCAACTCGAGAAGTCTAGGACTTCTACACAAATGACCTACGCAGGATCATTTGACTCGCATTCTAGGACCGCATCCTAGAGTCTAACATAATTACCGTCAATAATGACGTAAAAGCCAACTAGGTTTAAACCCGCTCCTCACATTCTCCTAAGGTCTCAAAAGCCGCTACTTGACATTTCCACTACGTTATGCTAATTCCAACCTATCATGATACTATCCATTTCGCCCATAAGTTATTTGATCTTAAAACTATAACATATCGAACCTAACATCAAACTCGTTCCTAAATTCCGAGGTTAGAACTCGCTAACGTATTTTCCGGGCAAATCTGCATTTCCTAAGGCATAAGGGCATAATCTGTAATTAATATAAACTGAGGGGGGTGAAAGCGTAATTATACCGAAAGTGAGGGTGGCCGACCGAGATTACTCAGAAATCTCGGCCGAGGTTCTGCAGCCCTGTCCCGGTGGCGTCACGGCTTCTCCGGCGAGGCTAAGGCGGCAGGAGCTTCCTTGGTGGCGCTGCAGGTGGCCGACAGTGGCCTGGCTCCCGTTGGCGGCCGTTCTCCGGCGGCGGCAACGTAGGAAAGTGGAACGTGAGCCGCTGCTCACCCGAGGCCAAAGGAGACCGAGACGCAAGGGGAGTGGACGGCGGTTCCTAGGGCGGCGGGGAGGCTCTTCCTCGGCGGCGTTGGTAGCGGCGATGTGGTGTTCACCGGGGCTTCGAACAGCCTGGACGTAGGGTGTATCTCGGCTGAGGAAAGGAGGGTGAGGCTGCTCGACCGAGGTGAAGAAGGGCGAAGCAGTCCCTAGCGGCGGCTGGCTCACCGTGGCGGCCGGCGACGGTACGATCCAGAGAGAGGGGGACGGGGTGGCTGGGCACGAAGAGAAGCGGGAGGTGAGAGCTGAAGGAGAGTTGTGTGGAGTGAGTGCCAAGTGAGGGAGGGAAGGAGTGTAGGAGAGAAGGCCGGACCGAGAGGTCGGCTTGGTGCAGCATGCCAGGCCCCGGACCGAGGGGTCGGCTGCAGGCCCTGCTCCCCCTGCAGGCATAGGCGTAGGCTGGGAGGGCGGCACGTGCATGGCGTGGGAAGAGGGAAGGCGCGGTGATCCTGGGAGGCTGGGCGACGACCTCGGCCGAGATAGGCGGCCGAGATTCCCCAAAGAAGAAAGAAAAGAAGAAAGAAAAGAAAGGGCGGGATCCGACTCGTTAAACTAGTTCCGTAACGGGCGTTACGGTTCGGAATATTTATCGAACCTTTCCGTAGAATAATTTACGGAAAGGGAAACAACACGGTATTTTTTTATTTTTTTTTCCTAAAATTTCCGGGCGTTACATCTAACCCCCCTAAAAACAAGTTTTGTCCCGAAACTTGCTAAACCCCAACACTCACCAATATATCCCCTCGTAACTCCGTACAACTCTTAAAAGGTATACCGTCATCTTTAAATCAAGCTCATATATAGAAACATATCACAACCTCGTAAGGCTCCCATAACTCAACCAAACACATATCATAAAAAGCAAACAAGAAAGATCTCGGGACTAGCCCGACGGTCCTATCGATGTGGCTAGGTCTGCATAAAACTCGGGATAGTTCCTCCGGATACTATCCTCCGTCTCCCATGTAGCCTCGTCGGCTCCTCGCCTCGACCACTGAATCCTAAGCATCGGTATCTCCTTCGATCGAAGGCGTCTCGTACTCCGCTCTAAGACCGCTATCGGGTGCTCTGCGAAAGTGTGGTCCGGCTCGACCACTAGGTCCTCATGACTAATGACGTGTCTCGGGTCATGTATGTACTCTCTCAGTTGAGAGACATGAAAGACCGGGTGTATACCCTCCAACCGCGGCGGCAATGCTAACAGGTATGCCACCTCACTGACTCTCTCCAAGATCTCAAATGGTCCGACATATCGGGGGCTTAATTTCCCCTTAATGCCGAATCGTCTAACGCCCCGCGTCGGTGATACTCTCAACCATACCTGAACTCCTACCCTGAACTCGAGAGGTCTACGTCTCCTATCCGCATACGACCTATGACGGCTCTGTGCAGCCAACATCCTCTCCCGAATCAAAGCGACTCTCGCCATGTCGTCCTGCACCTGACCCGGTGCTACAATGCTAGAGCTCCCGGGCTCATCCCAACACAAGGGAGTACGGCATCTCCGTCCATACAATGCCTCATACGGTGCCATCCCAATCGAAGCGTGCCAGCTGTTATTATACGAAAACTCGACCAACGGGAGGTGATCTGGCCATACCTGACCCCAGTCTAGTACACACGCTCGAAGCATATCCTCTAAAGTCTGAATAGTCCGCTCAGACTGGCCGTCGGTCTGGGGATGGTATGCGGTGGTGAAATGGAGACTCGAACCTAGGACGGCGTGTACCTGCTGCCAGAACCTCGAGGTAAAACGCCCGTCCCTGTCCGAGATGATGGTCCTCGAGACTCCGTGTAGTCTCACAATCTGACGGGTAAACTCCTCGGCTAAACGACTCACCGGCCACGTTTCCCGTATAGGAATGAAACGTGCGGTCTTCGTCAACCGGTCCACTACCACCCATATCGCGTCAAAGCTCCTACTGGGTCTCAGGCCGGTCACGAAGTCCATAGATATATCCTCTCACTTCCACTACGGCACGGACAGTGGGTGTAGCTCTCCTCCGGGTCTATGGTGGTCAATCTTGACCTGCTGGCAGGTCGCGCAACGGGCCACATATCTAGCTACATCGGGCTTGAGCCCGCCCCACCAGTAGGATCTCTTAAGGTCCTGGTACATCTTACTCGCGCCTGGGTGCACTGAGTAAGGTGTGGAATGGGCCTCCTGTAAAATCCGCTCTCTGAGCTCCGGATCCTACGGTACACAAATGCGTCCCTGACGTCTCAACAACCCATCTGCTCCAGTGACAAACTGTGGTGCCTCTCCTCGGGACATCCTGTCCCGGACCCTCCTCAAAATGGAACAACTCTCCTGCTTCTGCAGGATCTCTCCGGACAAGTCAGGTACCGCCTCTAACTCGGATAAACGACCGTCCGTACCCGGAAATCGGATATCCAACTCTAAGCCCATCAAATCCCTCTGTAGCTGAGGCTGAACCGTAAGCCGAGCTATCACCTCCTCCCGAGGTGTCCTCCTACTCAAAGCATCGACAACTACGTTCGCCTTCCCGGGATGGTATAAAATCTCCAAGTCAAAGTCCTTGATGAGCTCCAGCCATCTCCTCTAGCGGTTATTCAACTCCCGCTGAGTGAATATATACTTCAGACTCTTATGGTCTGTGAAGATCTAGCACGTAGCCCCGTATAAGTAGTGTCGCCAGATCTTCAGGGCGTGAATCACTGCCGCTAGCTCGAGATCATGGGTAGGGTAGTTCTCCTCGTACGGCTTCAGCTGCCGAGAAGCGTACGCAATAACCCTACCCCTCTGCATCAAGACGCACCCCAAGCCTAGCTTGGAGGCGTCACTATATACCACAAAGTCCTCTATGCCCTCAGGTTGGGCTAACACAAGAGCGGAGGTCAACCTCCTCTTCAGCTCCTCAAAGCTGCGTTGGCAAGGCTCGAACCAGACGAACCTGGTAGACTTCCTCAGCAAGGAAGTGAGCGGCCGTGTAATCACGGAGAAACCCTCAACAAAACAGCGGTAGTATCCCGCTAAGCCCAAGAAACTGCGCACCTCCTTGACCGTCCTAGGAGGCGGCCATGAGGAAACAGACTCTATCTTCGCCGGGTCAACCATGACACCCTCGGCGGAAACTATATGTCCCAAAAATTCCACCTCGGACATCTAAAACTCACACTTAGAGAGCTTAGCGTAAAGCTCTCTATCTTGGAGGACTCGAAGTACCGTCCTCAGGTGTCCCTCATGTTCCTCTCTACCCCGGGAGTAGAATAAGATGTCGTCAATAAATACCACCATGAACTGGTCCAAGAAGTTGATGAAGATGCCGTTCATCAACTCCATGAAGACGGCAGGTGCATTCGTGAGCCCGAATGGCATCACGACAAACTCATAGTGGCCGTATCTCGTCCTGAATGCCGTCTTCGGTATGTCCTCATCTCTCACCCTAAGCTGGTGGTATCCCGACCTCAAATCAATACGTGAGAATACGGAAGCTCCCTGCAACTGGTCTAGCAAATCATCAATGCGCGGTAACGGGTACTTGTTCTTGACGGTGACTTTGTTCAACTCCTGGTAGTCGATACATAGCCTCAAAGATCCGTCCTTCTTCTTAACGAAAAGGACCGGTGCACCCCAAGGGGAAACGCTCGGGCGTATGAAACCCCTATCGGCTAACTCCTCGAGCTGCTTCTTCAGCTCCAGCAACTCGATCGGCGCCATGCGGTATGGAGCCTTGGAGATTGGCTTGGTGTCGGGCTCCAACTCAATAGTGAAGTCAACGCTCCTCTGCGGCGGTAGCTCCGGTGGCTCCCCGAATACGTCCTCAAACTCGCATGCCACAGGGATCTCCTCCAGTGATGGTCCCGTCTCCTCCTCCTTCATGGCATAACACCAGAAGGCCTCACATCCCTGCCCAATAAGTCTAGCGGCTCGAACGGCGCTAATGACTGTACCGGCTTTCCATGAGGTCCCAACCTCGGAAAATCACCTCCTGCCCAGTCTCTGTGGAAATCGTCACAGGTCCTCCTGGCTGATGTCCAAAAACGGCATGATGGCTGGTCCATCCAATCCATACCCAAGATGACTTCTTCATGCACTAAGTGCATGACAAAGAAGTCGGCCTAACCAATCTCGGTTCCCCAAACGAATGGGGCAACCGCGTACCTCTCCGGGTACCACTAACCCTACCTCCATCGGGTAACCCTATAATGTAAAGGGTTCCCCTCTAATCGTAGCTAAGGACAATCCTAGCTACACAATCATCGGATATAAACGAGTGCGTAGGCACCCGTATCAAATAAAACTCGGACCGAAAAACCGTGAATCTGAATAGTACTAGGGGCTGCCGGCAGCTGGAGGATCCACAACGCTCCTTCAACTCAAATACTCTGGCTGTGTGCCTCGGATCTCCTGAGTACCTCCACCTCGGCCTCTACCTCGGCCCTGTCCCTGACGGATCCCTTGAGTGCGGGTCTGACCCTGACCCTGGCTCCTCTACTGAGAGCCCTGTGCCTGATACTAGGGCGGCCGTCTGACTGCCCCCTGCTATACCAGCAGGCGAAGAACCCTGTATGGACTGGGACTTTCCCTGACGGCAAAAAGCGGCTCGGTGGCCCATCTGACCACAAGTGAAACAAGCCACAGTTGGCTTCCTACATGTATCCCTCTTGTGTCCAAACCCTCCACAAGCGTAGCACTGAGGTCCTCCGTCGGATGCCGGTCTCGACGGCTGAGGACCAGAACGTCCCTGACCTGTAGCTCCGGCCCCAGACCCAACTGGTGTCGTCCTCTGTCTCTTGTCCGGTCTCCCGGACTGTGCTGCTCTCCTTAAACCCAAGGCGGTCTCTCTCATAGGCCGAAGCCCGGTTCTGGTACTCCGCCAGTGAGGTACAACGGAATCCCGCCAGGTAAGCACGGGTAGACTCCCTCAGTCTCCGGGAAAAGAGGTAGACATGCTGGTCCGCTGGGGGTGCGGAAGTTCCCAGCAAGGCTAACTCTGCCCGAAAACGCCTGATCGCCCTCAATGACTGGGACGTCCTCAAATCCTGCCTCCAGGAAATCCTGGAACTCTGTCACTCCTCAATGAGATGGGCAGAAGGTCTCCCAGACGAAGCTCAACAGCTGATCCATCCTGGTCACACCGCCTCTAACTGTCCTCCACCAGTACTAGGCCTGCTCTTCGAAACAGTGTCTGAACTATCTCTACCTGCCTCTCCTCTGGGCAACGGATCGCCTCTAGGGCTGACTCAACGTGCCCAATCTAGTGCTCCACCTCTAACCCTACCTTCCCGTCGAAGTAGGGTACATGCTGCTGGTTGAAAGCCTTCAACAATGAATCAGGTCTCGGAGACCTCAGCTCGTCTCTCGGCCTAGCAATCTCCACAATTGGCTCGGGTGCAACAACTGTTGGTGCAACTATCTCTGGTGCAGCCTGAACCTGGGTCACCCTCTGTGTGACCTCAGCTGATCTCTCTGGTACGGGTGCAGGCACTGGTGGTGCGGGAGGGGGTGCTCCAGTCCTAAATGCCTCCTCTACTAGACGTATGTAATCTCCAAATACAGTAGCTGCCACGGACGCTCCCCCGGTCCTGGTAGATGAAGAACCTTGCGCTCCGGACCTAACCACGGTCCTATCCCTAGCCTCGAAAATGATGCTCTCAGCGACCTCCTCTACTGGGGCCACTGCTGGTGGTGCACCCACAATTGGTGGGTCCGCAATGGGATGCGTCCCCGACCTCAACCTCTCGCACCGAGAGGTCTTCCTACCCGTCCCCACCTTCCTGGGGCGGTAGGGGGAAGTGGTGGTCTACCCCTATCGGGTCCTACATATGTTGTCGCTCTCGTACGTGCCATCTGATTTCGTATTGCGTTTATTTAAATATAAATACGTAGTACTATTTATGATCCGGTATAATAACTTAAAAGCATAAATGTAACATATTCATAATACATATCCAAGGCATGCAAGCCCAAACATCCTAAGGTCACATAGTATCTAGATACATACGATTTCCACAATCACCCTAAGGTCATAAAATATATATATAACTATATAATAACTATTCACTTAAGAATATAAGTACCAAATTCTAATCCAGAGATCTATGTCGCCGAGGTTTGCGGAAGGAGCGGTGGTCCCGTACATTCTAACCCAAACCCGACTCATGCATATGATTTTGAAAACGAAAAGTCAGAACCCGTGGGGGTTCTGTTTTATACCTCATTCGGCCTTTAGAAAGATTGCGAGTGCCATTGTTGTCAATCTAGGGCTCTGATACCACTTTTGTAACACCCCAAATCCGTGGGACTCGGGGCGCTACGGGCGAGACCTCACAATGGGTCCCGACCCTTAGCTTGACAACAATTTCACCGGACCTTCCAACATGGCACAAATAAAGGTCGAAAACTCAAATACATTTTAATGTATGCGGAAACGAAAAGTACGAAACTACAACTTGGAAACTCAGCGGAGTCCTCAAAACCACGTAAATAAATCCGAATTCTAACAAACGATAATATCCATAAAAGACAACATGAAAAGACTCAAAACATCCCCGTCCTATAATGTACGGAGACCCCGGCTTTCCACTCCTCTGCCTCACTCGGCGGCATTCCTAACCTGCATGTCATCTACACAATCGGTTTAAAACCGTTAGTTAATATTCTACGCATTAGAAAAGCAGTGAAGGCACAAACACACTCATAGCATATAATATAAATCACACAAGTCCATTTCTTTATTTTTATATCATCAAGTCATATCTCGTTCTAATTCAGCTTCGGTTGTGACACGAGACCCCAATGGTCCCGCCTCGGTTCCCCCTCCGGCAAGGAATGGCACGGATGCCTCCGTCCATCTAACCCGCCGGGCAAGTCTCCGAGAATCCCCTAGACCCCGCAAGGCTAGGCAGTATTGTCACCGCCCGTTATCATACACTTGGGCCAAATCTATACATATAAGTCGGTGGTCCTATTTACCGGTTTAATAGTTATAGCAAAACATAAACACGCACCACCAAACACACATCAATGCTAATACGAAAAATACGAGCTAAGTAAGTCCGGAGACTTACCTCGTCTCAACGCTATCTCAAAACGCTCACACTTCCCTTGGGAAGAAGTACTCAACCTGTTCAAAACAAGGTATCATAAAAACCCGCTCAACTCGAGAAGTCTAGGACTTCTACACAAATGACCTACGCAGGATCATTTGACTCGCATTATAGGACCGCATCCTAGAGTCCAACATAATTACCGTCAATAATGACGTAAAAGCCAACTAGGTTTAATCCCGCTCCTCACATTCTCCTAAGGGCTTAAAAGCCGCTACTTGGCATTTCAACTACGTTATGCTAATTCCAACCTATCAACATACTATCCAGTTCTCCCATACGTTATTTGATCGTAAAACTATAACATATCGAACTTAACATCAAACTCGTTCCTAAATTCCGAGGTTAGAAACTCGCTAATGTATTTTCCGGGCAAATCTGCATTTCCTAAGGCATAAGGGCATATTCTGTAATTAATATAAACTGAGGGGGGTTAAAGCATAATTATACCGAAAGTGAGGGTGGCCGACCGAGATTACTCAGAAATCTCGGCCGAGGTTCTGCAGCCCTGTCCCGGTGGCGTCACGGTTTCTCCGGCGAGGCTAAGGCGGCAGGAGCTTCCTTGGTGGCGCTGCAGGTGGCTGACAGTGGCTTGGCTCCCGTTGGCGGCCGTTCTCCGGATTTGGCAACGCAGGAAAGTGGAACGTGAGCCGCTGCTCACCCGAGGCCAAAGGAGACCGAGACGCAAGGGGAGTGGACGGCGGTTCCTAGCGCGGCGAGGAGGCTCTTCCTCGGCGGCGTTGGTGGCGGCGACGTGGTGTTCACCGGGGCTTCGAACAGCCTTGGCGTAGGGTGTATCTCGGCCGTGGAAAGGAGGGTGAGGCTGCTCGACCGAGGTGAAGAAGGGCGAAGCAGTCCCTAGCGGCGGCTGGCTAACCGTGGCGGCAGGCGACGGTCCGATCCCGAGAGAGGTGGACGGGGTGTTTTGGCACGAAGAGAAGCGGGAGGTGAGAGCTGAGGGAGAGTTGTGTCGAGTGAGTGCCAAGTGAGGGAGGGAAGGAGTGAAGGAGAGAAGGCCGGACCGAGAGGTCGGCTTGGTGCAGCACGCCAGGCCCCGGACCGAGGGGTCGGCTGCAGGCCCTGCTCCCCCTGCAGGCCTAGGCGTAGGCGCGGCACGTGCATGGCGTGGGAAGAGTGAAGGCGCCACGGTGATCCCGGGAGGCTGGGCGACGATCTCGGCCGAGATAGGCGGCCGAGATTCCCCAAAGAAGAAAGAAAAGAAAGGGCGGGATCCGACTCGTTAAACTAGTTCCGTAACGGGCGTTACGGGTCAGAATATTTTCCGACATTCTTGTTAAAAAATTTACGGTTTACGGCTTCGGAATATTTATCGAACCTTTCCGTAGAATAATTTACGGAAAGCGAAACAACACGGTATTTTTAGTTTCTAAAATTTCCGGGCGTTACATCAACCAAAGAGGCACAAGCTAGCCTAGAAGGTCCATCATGCTCACATGCTCAAATCCATCACTTACATCGAGCCTTAAGGGCTCCTAGGTTCACAACCACTAAGTGGCATTCCAAGCTACTCTAGATCCATCGTAGGCATGCTACTAACATGATCCAACATCAATACTAAGGAAGGAACGAAGAGGAAAGGAGAGGAGAAGCCTACTGTTGCCGAAACGCAGTCGCGGAGTCAAGCTGGCGCCCCGGCGGAGCAGCTGCCGCCCCTGCGGAACCAGAGGCCGCCCCAGCGGAGCTGCCGGCCGCACCCGCGGCGGAAGGGAGCCGCCCCCGCGGCCGTCGTGTCCTGGAGCCCCGGAGCCGCCCCCGTGGCCGTGTCGAGCCGCGCCCGCGGCTGTGCTGGGACGTGAGCCTGCCGCCGCCCCCGCGGCCATGCCGAGCCGCACCCGCGGCGGTGCTGTGCCGCTCTTGCAGCCGTGCTGAGCCGCGCCCGCGGCGGTGCTGTGCCGCTCCCGCGGCCGTGCTGAGCAGCCCCTGCGGCCGGCCGCGCCCGTGGCCGTGATGATCCGCCCCCGCGGTCGTGTTGCAGAACGTCGTCTTCTTCCCCTTCGATCGTGGATCCTTCGCTCCAAAGTCCTTCTTCTCTTGTTGGATCGTCTCCAAACACCTATCACTGGTCTTAGGCACCTCTCCTTGACCTAAAGGAGGGAAGAAGTAGAAGGGAAAAACAACAAGGAAGAGAGGGGAGGGAGGGGTAGCAGCTTACCAACAACCTGGAATCCCTTTGCTGCAGTCCATACACAAAGATCCTCAACAAGATGGAAGAAGAGAAGAGAAGAGAGCAAAAATGGAGCCATGGGAGGAAGAGGGAAAGAAACTAACGTGAATGAGCAAGAGAGGAGAGAGAGAGAGAGAGGGGACAAGGCTGCCAAAAGGGAGAGGGGACAACAGCTGTCTTGTCAGCTTGCTCGGAACGAGGGGTCGAAAATGACTCCTTGTCACTTTTAACCCGGAACGAAGGGTCGGAACGCGGAAAAAGAGGAAAAACAACGAGTCGGCTCGGGATTTTCTTAGGAATAAATCCCGGAACTTCCGGTGGAAAAACTTTCACCTATCCATCTCACTTGATGCTTTAAAAGAGTTAGGTCCGGCTAGAGACCTTAAACCAAGCGCTTCTCGGGAGGCAACCCGAGGTAAGAGTCTTTTCGTCTTTTTATTTTTGCTTTTTGCTTTTGCGTTTTTGCGCATTCTTGTTGGGTTTTTGCCGGACCTAGGTGTCGTGGTAAAAAAGATACGGGAAGCAGCACTCAGAACGAGCTTAAGGCGAGGAAATTGCTATGAAAGACGAGAAACGAAATAAGTCGAGGAGGGAACACGCCGGATGCCTTCTTCATTCTTACATTGTGAGTATTGTTTTTACTTCATATTTATTATTCACATTAGGGACAATGTGAGATTTAAGTATGGGGTAGGAAGCTTGCAATACCTTTTAGCATGTTTCTTTTATTTGTACTTCATTTTATATGAAAATACAAAAAAATCAGAAAATTTTAAAAAATTTTGTGCTTCTAGGATTGATGTGACCTTAATGAGGAAATTGTGTATGTTTATTTCGCTATCGATGTTTATTTTGAGCTTTAATTGAATTAATGGCAACTATGGGATTTGAATGCCTTGTTTGTAATCTATATGATTTATTTGGATTACCTTGTTTAATCGGATTGATCTTGAAAAGTTGAAGCTATATGATGAGTTCTTTTACATTGCACAGAAATGACTTAGGCAATTCGAATTCTTCTTCTTCTCTTCTTTACCATTTTCAGCACCTCAAACATTGAATTTATTTGCCCCTTATGACCCATCCGGGAATTAGGAAAGTGAAGTTTGAAGGTGTATGCTTAATTGTGAAAAATGAATTATGTGCAATATGTGAAGAAGTTGTTTGATTTGTGATATGCGAATTGAAAGCAAAAGCTTTCTATGGGTTTTGTTGGCTATGAAGATGAGTAACTCGACACCATTCACATAATCGGGTGTTTGTGTCTTGCCAAAGTCGGATTAGTTTTAAAAACATTACCTAGAGTTGATTTGGTATGTGCACTTTGGTGTAAGGTACGTGAAGGAAACTGAACACCAAGGTTTCGGCTATTGTGCACCTATGCCCTTCACTCAAAAGAAAAAAAAAGAAGAAGAAGATAAATATGCATGAAGAGAAAGGATGTATGTCGAGAAAGAAGAAAGAAAATAAAAATGTTGTGTTGTCCTCTTTCCCGGATTTCCACCACATGACCTATACACATCCTACCTTTATCACATTTCTTGGCCTTTAATTGTTAAGTCCTTTTGATTTTTGCATACATGTAATTGACTTCAAAGCCTAAACTTGGAATTTTCATGAATTTTAAACGTTGGTAGTTTAAATGATGATTTTGGATTCCTTGCAAGGTGTGATTATCCTATATCTTGCCTATCTTACTTGACCTTTATCGAAATATGTCTTTAGCCTTGTGACTACACTCTGAAAGGATCATGAATAGAAGCACTACCAAAAAGAGTTTTTGTTTTTGTTTAGCATAGATGATTCATGCTATCTTGCCTTGAATTTATTATTTTCTTGGGGACAAGCAAAGATAAGTATGGGGTATTTTGATAACATGAATTATCGACCTAGTTTAGTAGAGCATATAGTTAGTTTTCCCTTTTCCCGCATGCATGTTTTAGCCTTAAGTTGTGTTCTTTATACTTGTTTAATGCAACTTTGCGAGTATAGATGTCTACACACACTTTTGGTGTCTTTGTAGGTATTTTGGCGTGTTTCGGAGCTAAAACGATGCATTTGAGGATCAGGCCTCGGGATGGACGATTAGGAGCGATCACGCAGGCACGGGAAAGGAGGAAAATATGAGCCAAGACGAAACGCACGAGATTGGAGCAATCTCGGTCGAGATCCACATGATCTCGGCCGAGATCCGAGAAATCTCGGCCGAGATCCGTCCCAGCTCGACCGAGATCCCATATCAGAAGTTTCTGTCGAAGAATCTCAGTCCCCATCTCAGTCCCGATCTCGGCCGAGATTTGTTCCATCTCGGACGAGATTTTTCACATTTGACCGAGATTTCTGACCGAGATTTCGTCAACGCTGGATCACGAAGCAAATCTCGGCCCCGACTTTCCAAAATCTCGGTCACAGACCGAGATTTCCGACCGAGATTCCTATTTGCCGATTTATTTCGTTAATTTTCGGATTTGTTTTAGAGCATCCCGTTGCGGGATATAAAAGGAAAGCCCTAAATGATTTCCGGAGGGTTCCCGTTTCATTTAAAATTTCGAGCTCCTTTGGAGAGAGCTTTTTCCCCTTTTCTTCTCCCTTTGCCCTACACCATGGTTGGCCATTGTTGAACTTGTTGGAGCTTGGAGAAACTTCGCGAATATTAGGGAATTTGACGTTTTGCTAATCCTCTATCAATAAAGCTGGGTTTCTTCTTTAATCTCTATTTTAGATTCTTGTTTATGCATTCTCTCTTGAATTGATTGAATTGGTTGGATTGATAATTGCTTCTTCCATTGAATTGCTTGGATTGATGATTGTTTCTTCCATTGAATTTAGTGGATTGATGTGTAACGTCAGGAAATTTTAGAAATAAATATATCTTTTTATTTCTCCTTCCGTAAATTATTTTACGGAAATGTTCGGAAAATATTCCGACCCGTAACCCATAAATAAATTTTACGGGAATGTCGGAACCTATTCCGACCCGTAACATCCGTTACGGAATTATTTTTACGAGTTTTGAACCCGCCCCCTTATCTCTTCTTTTTTTTTCCTCTTCCTTTTTCCACCTCAGCATGGGCCCACGCCACGCAGGTGCCACGTCACCGGGCCCCACCGCCACGCTGGCTCTCCTCTTCCTTCTCTTCTTTTCTTCTTTTCCTTTCCCGCGGTGCTTCTCCTTTTCTTTCTTCCTTCTTTTCTTTTGGAGCTAGCCTGCAGCACCGCCCCTACGCCTGCCGCACGCTGCCACCCCTACCCCGCTTGCCTCGTCCTCCTGCACCCGAGGCCGACCCCTCGGTCCAAGGTCCTGCTCCCTCCTCTTCTCCCAGCAGTGACCACCTCCCTCCTCTCGCTCTCGTTCTTCACTTTCTCAGCCCCGGTCTCCCATCCCCTCTGTAGCTTCCCCTCAACCACCATCTCTATGTCCTTCATCCCTCTGCACAACAGCCCTCTCATCCTCTCTATCTCCTCCTCGATCCAACTCTCTCTGACGGATTCGAACGAAGACACTGCCACTGGGAAGCCGGCCGCCTGCCCTAGCACCGTCTGGGGAAGACGTTTCAACCGCCGAAGAAGCCCTGCCCCGCCTTCGCCGGAAAAGTCGTCGCCGCCTCGCGTAACCTACACCTCCCACTCTCTTCTCCCGCCTCGGTTGAATCTCGAAACGCTGGACACTTAGCCACCGGGAACCACGCCACCATCTGCCATTGTAGCACTATTGGGAAGCTGCTCCACCCCGCCTTGGCCTCGCCTTCACAGCCGGAGCCCTGGTCTTTCGTTGTTGCCGGGAAACGCGCCAGAAGGCCGGCCAAGCTTTTCCAATAATTACAGTCAGCCCCCTCAATTTAGGTATAATTACATTCGGCCCCCTCAGTTTTATGTTAATTGCAAAAATTACCCAGAGTTTTGAGTTATGGCAGTTTTGACCCAGATTTCTGAGTTTGTTGCAATTATACCCTCTGTTGGGTTTTTGTCGGAAATTGCCCCAAGGTTTTAATTACGGTTTTGACCCATATGACTTAGGAAATGTATATTTTCCCCGGAAAATACGTTAGCGAGTTTTAACCTCGGAATCTATGAACGAGTTTTATAATAGGCTTCGATATATCATACTTGATGATCAATTTAGCATATGGGCTAAATTGTGTAATTTCATGCTAGGTTCCGAATCCCGATAAAAGTCACAAATTCATATCGATCTAGTTATGTTCAATAGTATCATGATAGGTTGGAATTAGCATAACTTAGTGGAAACGCCAAGTAGCGGCTTTTGAGACCTTAGGTGAATGTGAAGAGCGGTTTGGACCTTGTTAGCTTTTTCGTCGTTTTTGACAGTAATTATGGTAGACTCTAGGATGCAGTCCTAGAATGTGAGTCAAATGATCCTGCGTAGACCATTTGTGTAGAATTCTAGACTTCTCGAGTTGTGCGGGTTTTTATGGATATCTTGTTGTGAACAGGTTGAGTACTTCTTCCCAAGGGAAGCGTGAGCGTTGTGTGAGTTAGCGTTTGGGACGAGGTAAGTCTCCGGACTTACTTAGCTCGTATTGTTTGTATTAGCATTGATGTGTGTTTGGTGGTGTGTGTTATTTTATGTTATAACCATGAAACCGGTAATTAGGACCACCGACTTTATATTTATATATGTGTTGGCCCAAGTGTATGATACCGGGCGGTAACATCATATGCCTAGCCCTGGCGGGGTCTAGGAGGTTCTCGGCGACGAGTCCGGCGGGTATACGGGCGGATGCATCTGTACCATTCCTTGCCGGTAAGGGACCGAGGCGAGACCATTGGGGTCTCTTGTCACAACAGAAGTTGAACTAGAAGGGAATACGACTTAATAAGGAAAGATAATAAACCGAACTTGTGTGACTTATGTTTCATGTATGGATGTGTTTGTGCCTTCACTGCTTTTCTAATACCTAGAATATGAGCTAACGGTTTAAAACCGTATGTAGTTGACTTGCAGTTTAGGGAAGCCGCTGAGTGAGGTGGAGGAGTGGACAACCGGGGTCTCCGTATATTATAGGACGGGATGTATTTGAGTCACGTTTCATATTCTTGTTTATGGATATTGTCGTATGTTTAGGATTCGGTTTTAATTATGTTGTTTTGAGGACTCGGCTGAGTTTTCAAGTGGTAGTTTCTTACATTTCGGTTTCCGCATACTTTAAAAACATATTTGAGTTTTCGCCTTTATTTGTGCCATGTTGGAAGGTCCGGTGAAATTGTTGTCAAGCTAAGGGTCGGGACCTATTGTGAGGTCTCGCCCAGTAGCGCCCCGAGTCCCGCGGATTTGGGGTGTTACAAAAGTGGTATAAGAGCCTAGGTTGACAACAATGGCACTCGCAATCTTTTTAAAGGCCGAATGAGGTATAAAACAGAACCCACACGGGTTCTGAATTTTCGTTTTCAAAATCATGTGCATGAGTCGGGTTTGGGGTTAGAATGTACGGGACCACCGCTCCTTCCGCAAACCTCGGCGAAATAGATCTCTGGATTAGAATTAGGTACTTATATTATTTTAGTACATAGTTATATATATATGTATGACCTTAGGATGTTTGTGGATATTGTACGTACCTAGCTATGTATGTGACCTTAGGATGTTTGGGCTTGCATGCCTTGGATATGTATTATGATCATGTTATATTTATGCTTTTAAGTTATTATACCGGATTATAAATAGTACCACGCATTTATACTTAAGTGAACGCCATACGAAACCAGATGGCACGTACAAGAGCGACCGCTTACGTGGGACCCGCCAGGGGTAGACCACCACTTCCCCCTACCGTCCCAGGAGGGCGGGGACGGGTAGGAAGACCTCCAGGTACGAGAGGTAGAGGTCGGGGACGCATCCCCGTTGCGGACCCACCAGTTGTGGGTGCACCAGCAGCAGAGGCCCTAGTAGAGGAAGTCGTAGAGAGCATCATTCTCGAGGCTAGGGATAGGATCGTGGTTAGGTCCGGAGCGCAAGGTTCCTCATCTTCCAGGACCGAGGGAGCGTCCATTGGAGCTACGGTATTTGGAGACTATGTACGACGAGTTGAGGAGACATTTAGGACTAGAGCACCACCTCACGCACCACCGGTGCCTGCACCTACACCAGTGAGATCAACTGAGGTCACACAGAGGGTGACCTAGGTTAGAGCTGCACCAGAGATAGTAGCACCGGCAGTGGCTGCACCCGCGCCAGTTGTAGAGGTTGCGCGACCGAGAGACGAGTTGAGGTCTCCGAGACCTGATTCCTGGTTGAAGGCTTTCAACCAGTTGCATGTACCCTACTTCGACGGGAAGGTAGGGTTGGAGGTCGAGCACTAGATAGGGCATGTGGAGTCAGCTTTAGAGGTGATCCGGTGCCCAGAGGAGAGGCAGGTCGAGATAGTTCAGACTTTATTCCGAGACCAGGCCCAGTATTGGTGGAGGACATTTCGAGGCGGTGTGACCAGGATGGATCAGCTGTTGAGCCTCGTTAGGGAGACCTTTTGCCCAGCTTCACTGAGGAGTGACCAAGTCCAGGATTTCCTTGAGGCAGGATTCGAGGACATCCCAATCATTGAGGCGATCAGGCGATTTCGGGCAGAGTTAGCCTTGCTGGGACCCTCTGCACCCCTAGCGGACCAGCATGTCTATCTCTTCTCCAGGAGACTGAGGGAGTCCACCCATGCTTACCTTGCGGGATTTCGTTGTGCATCACTGGCGGAGTACCAGGACCGGGCTTTGGCCTATGAGAGAGACCACCATGGGTCTAGGAGGACAGCACAGTCCGAGGACCGGACAAGAGACAGAAGACGGCACCCGCTGGTTCCGGAGACGGGGTAGCTGGTCAAGGACGTAGCTAGACCCCAGGACGTTCTGGTCCTCAGCCTTCGAGACAGGCATCAGATGGGGGGACGTCATTGCTATGGTTGTGGAGAGTTTGGACACCTGAGGCCGGCTTGTAGGAAGCCACCCGTGGCTTGTTTCACTTGTGGTCAGATGGGTCACCGAGCTACTTTTTGCCGTCAGGGCAAGTCCCAGTCACAGCAGGGTTCTTCGCCTGCTGGTATAGTAGGGGGAAGTTAGAGGCCGCCTCAGTATTAGGCACAGGGCTCCTCAACAGAGGGGTCAGGGTCAGGATCAGGCCCGTACTCATGGATCAGCTCAGGGGCAGGGCCGAGTTGGAGGTCGTAGTGGAGGTACCCAGGAGACCAGAGGCACACAGGCCAGGGTATTTGAGTTGAGGAGCGCCGTTGATCCTCCAGCGCCGGCAGCCCCAGGTACCATCTAGATTCATGGCTTTTCGGTCCGAGTTTTATTTGATACGGGTGCCACGCACTCTCTTTATATCCGATGATTGTGTAGCTAGGTTGCCCTTAGCTACGGTAGAGGGGAGACCCTCTATTATAGGGTTACCCGATGGAGGTAAGGTTAGGGGTACCCGAGAGGTACGCGGTTGTCCCATTCGTTTGGGAAACCGAGAGTGGTTGACCGACTTCTTTGCCATGCACTTAGTGCATGAAGAAGTCATCTTGGGATAGATTGGATAGACCGCCATCGATCCGTGTTAGACATTAGCTGGAGGAACTATCCCGAATTTTATGCAGACCTAGCGACATCGATAGGACCGTCTTTGTCCCGAGATTTTCCTCGTTTGCCTTATACGTTATGTGATTTTGTGTGAGTTATGAGTACCTTAACGCGACCTGGTAGAGCCGATGGTGTACCTTTTATGAGTTCGGGTTACGAGACGGGATTGTTGGAGAGTGTTGGGTTTAGCAAGTTTCGGACGAAACTTGTTTTTAGGGGGGTTAGTTGTGTAACGTCCGGGAATTTTAGAAATAATATATCTTTTTATTTCTCCTTCCGTAAATTATTTTACGGAAATGTTCGGAAAATATTCCGACCGTAACCCGTAAATAAATTTTACGGGAATGTCGGAAATTATTCCCCGTAACATCCGTTACGGAATTATTTTTACGAGTTTTGAACCCGCCCCTATCTCTTCTTTTTTTCCCTCTCCCTTTTTCCACCTCAGCATGGGCCCACGCCACGCAGGCGCCACGTCACCGGGCCCCACCGCCAAGCTGGCTCTCCTCTTCCTTCTCTTCTTTTCTTTTCCTTTCCCGCGTTGCTTCTCCTTTTCTTTCTTCCTTCTTTCTTTTGGAGCTAGCCTGCAGCACCGCCCTACGCCTGCAGCACGCTGCCGCCCTACCCCGCCTGCCTCGTCCTCCTGCACCCGAGGCCGACCCCGGTCCAAGGTCCTGCTCCCTCCTCTTCTCCCAGCAGTGACCACTCCCCTCCTCTCCCTCTCGTTCTTCACTTTCTCAGCCCCCGGTCTCCCATCCCCTCTGCAGCTTCCCCTCAACCACCATCTCTCTGTCCTTCATCCCTCTGCACACCAGCCCTCTCATCCTCTCTATCTCCTCCTCGATCCAGCTCTCTCTGACGGATTCGAACGAAGACACTGCCGCCGGAAGCCGGCCGCCTGCCCTAGCACCGTCTGGGGAAGACGTCTCAACCGCCGAAGAAGCCCTACCCCGCCTTCGCCGGAAAAGCCGTCGCCGCCTCGCGTAACCTACACCTCCCACTCTCTTCTCCGCCTCGGTTGAATCTCGAAACGCTGGACACTTAGCCACCGGGAACCACGCCACCGTCTGCCACTGCAGCACCACCGGGAAGCTGCTCCACCCAGCCTTGGCCTCGCCTTCACAGCCGGAGCCCTGGTCCTTCGTTGTCGCCGGGAAACGCGCCAGAAGGCCGGCCAAGCTTTTACAATAATTACAATCGGCCCCCTCACTTTAGGTATAATTACATTCGGCCCCTCAGTTTTATGTTAATTGCAGAAATTACCAGAGTTTTGAGTTATTGCAGTTTTGACCCAGATTTGAATTTGTTGCAATTATACCCTCTGTTGGGTTTTTGTCGGAAATTGCCCCAAGGTTTTAATTACGGTTTTGACCCATATGACTTAGGAAATGTATATTTGCCCCGGAAAATACGTTAGCGAGTTTTAACCTCGGAATCTATGAACGAGTTTTATAATAGGCTTCGATATATTATATTTGATGATCAATTTAGCGTATGGGCTAAATTGTGTAATTTCATGCTAGGTTCCGAATCCCGATAAAAGTCACGAATTCATATCGATCTAGTTATGTTCAGTAGTATCATGATAGGTTGGAATTAGCATAACTTAGTGGAAACGCCAAGTAGCGGCTTTTGAGACCTTAGGAGAATGTGAAGAGTTTTAGACCTCGTTAGCTTTTACGTCGTTTTGACGGTAATTATGGTAGACTCTAGGATGCAGTCCTAGAATGTGAGTCAAATGATCCTGCGTAGATCATTTGTGTAGAAGTCCTAGACTTCTCGAGTTGAGCGGGTTTTTATGGATACCTTGTTGTGAACAGGTTGAGTACTTCTTCCCAAGGGAAGCGTGAGCGTTGTGTGAGTTAGCGTTTGGGACGAGGTAAGTCTCCGGACTTACTTAGCTCGTATTGTTTGTATTAGCATTGATGTGTGTTTGGTGGTGTGTGTTATTTTATGTTATAACCATGAAACCGGTAATTAGGACCACCGACTTTATATTTATATATGTGTTGGCCCAAGTGTATGATAACGGGCGGTGACATCATCTGCCTAGCCCTGGCGGGGTCTAGGAGGTTCTCGGCGACGAGTCCGGCGGATGCATCTTTACCATTCCTTGCCGGTAAGGCCGAGCGAGACCATTGGGGTCTCGTGTCACAACAGAAGTTGAACTAGAAGGGAATACGACTTAATAAGGAAAGATAATAAACCGAACTTGTGTGATTTATGTTTCATGTATGGATGTGTTTTGTGCCTTCACTGCTTTTTCTAATACCTAGAATATGAGCTAACGGTTTAAAACCGTATGTAGTTGACTTGCAGGTTAGGGATGCCGCCGAGTGAGGTGGAGGAGTGGACAGCCGGGGTCTCCGTACATTATAGGACGGGGATGTATTTGAGTCACGTTTCATATTCTTGTTTATGGATATTGTCGTATGTTTAGATTCGATTTAATTATGTTGTTTTGAGGACTCGGCTGAGTTTCCAAGTTGTAGTTTCTTACATTTCGGTTTCCGCATACTTTAAAAACATATTTGAGTTTTCGCCTTTATTTGTGCCATGTTGGAAGGTCCGGTGAAATTGTTGTCAAGCTAAGGGTCGGGACCCATTGTGAGGTCTCGCCCAGTAGCGTCCCGAGTCCCGGATTTGGGTGTTACAAAAGTGGTATCAGAGCCTAGGTTGACAACAATGGCACTCGCAATCTTTTAAAGGCCGAATGAGGTATAAAACAGAACCCACACGGGTTCTGACTTTTCGTTTTCAAAATCATATGCATGAGTCGGGTTTGGGTTAGAATGTACGGGACCACCGCTCCTTCCGCAAACCTCGGCGACATAGATCTCTGGATTAGAATTAGGTACTTATATTATTTTAGTACATAGTTATATATATATCTATGACCTTAGGATGTTTGTGGATATTGTACGTACCTAGCTATTTATGTGACCTTAGGATGTTTGGGCTTGCATGCCTTGGATATGTATTATGATCATGTTATATTTATGCTTTAAGTTATTATACCGGATTATAAATAGTACCACGCATTTATACTTAAGTGAACGTCATACGAAATCAGATGGCACGTACGAGAGCGACCGCTTACGTGGGACCCGCCAGGGGTAGACCACCACTTCCCCCTACCGCCCAGGAGGGCGGGGACGAGTGGAAGACCTCCAGGTACGAGAGGTAGAGGTCGGGGACGCATCCCCGTTGCGGGACCCACCAGTTGTGGGTGCACCAGCAGCAGAGGCCCCAGTAGAGGAGGTCGCAGAGAGCATCATTCCCGAGGCTAGGGATAGGACCGTGGTTAGGTCCGGGGCGCAGGGTTCTGCATCTGCCCAGGACCGAGGGAGCGCGTCCATTGGAGCTACTGTATTTGGAGACTATGTACGACGAGTTGAGGAGGCATTTAGGACTGGAGCACCCACCTCCCGCACCACCGGTGTCTGTACCTGCACCAGCGAGATCAGTTGAGGTCACACAGAGGGTGACCCAGATTCGGGCTGCACCAGAGATAGTTGCACCAGCAGTGGCTGCACCCGAGCCAGTTGTGGAGGTTGCTAGGACGAGAGACGAGTTGAGGTCTCCGAGACCTGATTCATGGTTGAAGGCTTTCAACCAGCAGCATATACCCTACTTCGACAGGAAGGTAGGGTTAGAGGTGGAGCACTGGATTGGGCACGTAGAGTCAGCCTTAGAGGCGATCCGTTGCCCAGAGGAGAGGCAGGTTGAGATAGTTCAGACCTTGTTCGAGAGCAGGCCCAGTATTGGTGGAGGACAGTTAGAGGCGGTGTGACCAGGATGGATCAGCTACTGAGCCTCGTCAGGGAGACCTTTTTGCCCAGCTTCACTGAGGAGTGACAAAGTCCGGGATTTCCTGGAGGCAGGATTCGAGGACGCCCCAGTCATTGAGGTGATTAGGCGATTTCGGGCAGAGTTATCTCTTCTCCAGGAGACTAAGGGAGTCCACCCGTGCTTACCTTGCGGGATTTCGTTGTGCATCACTGGCGGAGTACCAGGAACGGGCTTCGGCCTATGAGATAGACCACCCTAGGTCTAGGAGGACAGCACAGTCCGGGGACCGGACAAGAGACAGAGGACGGCACCAGCTGGTTCAGGAGACGGGGTAGCTGGTCAGGGACGTAGCCAGACTCCAGGACGTTCTGGTCCTCAGCGTCGAGACAGGCCTCAGATGGGGGACGTCAGTGCTATGGTTGTGGAGAGTTTGGACACGTAGGCCAATCCCTGCAATACACAACATATGCTAGTTGTTCATATTTGCCACACATCATAGCTAATATCCGATAAATCCTTCCGTGCAGAAGTCAAGTACTAAACAACAACTTCACAGTATATATGCCACAACTTCCACTACATGTAATGGAAACATATAATTAAAACTGAAATTATTAATGAAGTACAAATAAAAAAAATTGTGTATGTATTATTAAGAAAAAACGTACCCATCATCATTGTTAACCAACCAAGTCTTCCTAACGACCTTCATTGGCATGTCCAATCTTTGTCCCAACCTTGTGTGTTTACCATGACACTTCAATACATATGGGAACATAGTAGCTAGGGGCTCAAGCAGAGATTGTAGCTTATCATCATTGATGTATGAAACTTGCGGATCATATATGTAAATACACCAATCAATCAGATTCACTTCCATAGGCAACCCAGTGAGAATCTTCAAGATTCAGTGGAGAGTACACAAAGTCTACATCATATAGAGGCTTGCGAAAAAGTGATGGTGAATCACCAGTGATAACCTTGTATCATTGTGTCTCGAATCTGAAAATTCTCAGGACCGGATTCAATAAACTTGTTCAAACGTTGCACGATTATAACACGATGACCACCTACATCCCAACACAGCTACACGATCAAATAAGTCTGCAAACTCAATGATTGATTTTCCGCATAGTCATAATCAACTCATCGATGGCCTGAAATATCAAAAATACATATATAGTTCAAATATGAAGTACACAACCAAAATTATATCATATCCATTAAGTACAGAAACTGAAAATAAATTTGCCACATTACCTCGTCTTTTATCCATCCACCAGGTTGAAGTATCTCCTTAATGGAATCCCTTGACAAATTTTTGAGATAAACCCCTAATAAGACCATCTCCATCATTGTTCTTAACCAATTGAATAATTTTTTGTCGCCCATTTTTATCCAACAAATTCCGTTTGGTTGTTTTGGCAACTTCACATTTTTTCTGTATGGGGTCTTCTTCCACTTACTATCCTTTCGTACTCTTAACCCCTTCCTCCGTGCAACATTAGGTGCTTCCTCTTCCTGATCAAGTTCAAACAATTAAGGGGTTAAATTATATGTTACACAATATAAAAAAAAAAGTGTGTAACAAATAAAAAAACACAAAAATTATTTACCTCACTCACGTCACCCGCTAATTCTTTAATTTTTGCATCGTCTACAACATCTTTATTCTCTAAATCTGTGACCTGAACAGAACTTGGACCAGCTTCATGAACAACAGGGTTTGAAGTAGGCGTCGTCAACTGAACAACAAGGTCTTTCACATTTTTCTCCAACCTCTTGCTAGTAAGATAGACAGTTGAATCAAGGTTCTCATACAGTGTACCCAGATCCCTTGAGTACGTCATCAAGTCGTCAATCATCAATGCCTGATCTTCTACCCTCTCATATAACATCTGTTGATCCTTCTGTAACTGGTCAAGCTTGTCAATAATTTTGGACAACCACGCAGGTTGACCCTCATCATACCTGCAATTGTTGAAACATACGCAAAGTAATACACATACACAATATTATACACATGCACACTGTAATGAACATACACAATTTATAATATAAAGTCAGTACACACATTTATACTGTAAATGTCATACACAAACACAATTTCAAAAACATACACAATGTTATATACGTACAAACATAATTGCACACATACACTATGACCATAATGTGCCCGATGAGATTAATGTACACAAAATTAAACTACAAAATTGCTACACATATACTATGACAATAATGTAGACAATGACATGAATATACACAAAGATATTATAAAATGGATACACATATACTATGACAATAATGTACACAAGTACATGAATATACACAAAGATATACTACATATGTACTACATGTAAAAAAAGACAGTGTGAAACACATACACAATGTTATGCACAAACACACATAATTGATACACACAAAAAAATAACTCACATTTTTTCTTCACATGTTTTGTCTTTTTCAACATTCTTCTCTACATCAGCAGCCACGACATTGTGCTCTTTCAACACATTTACATCACCTTGATCAGTTTGTTGTGGACTCACTTGTTCTTTCCCCTTTGAATGTCTTGTAAATTTCCTACACAACAACAAGATGAAGTTCATACTTCACAGCACAACAGACATATTGATATATTGGCATACACAACAAACCAATTAACATCAACTTTAATGACATACACACAACAATACAAATTAAAATATGTGGGGGAATCAATGTCTTGTAAATTTCCTAGGTACATCGGCTTTGAATGTCTTGTAAATTTCCTAGGTACATCGGCTTTTAATGACATACACAGCAGACATATTGATCAGTTTGTTGTGGACTCACTTGTTCTTTCCCCTTTGAATGTCTTGTAAATTTCCTAGGTACATCGGATTTCTCAACTGATGGGGGAATCAATGTTTTTTCCATCTCGGTAGTCCTTTAATGACATACACACAACAATACAAATTAAAATATGTGGGGGGAAAAATACATACACAAACTAGAACAATTAAAAAAACCCACGGATTGTCTGCAAACTTTTTTAACTTGCTAACTATCTTATCTACATCAGAAACAACACATGGATCTTCTCCAACGCCCTTTACAACATTTTCCTCGATTGGCTTGGGGTTAACGGTTCTTTCCCCTTTGAAATCCTTTTAGGGTACCTACACAATAATTTACTAATGTTAATGTACTAATTATAAGAGATCACCATATTGCTACATAATATAGTTAGTATTTTTAAAATGAACAACCTTGATGATGGAGATTCAGGGATACTAGACTTGGACTTCCTCTTCCCTAAATTAATCCCAGATTCAACATCCTTTTTAACACCCTTAATGACCAAAGCTGCATGCTTTGGTTGACTGATAAAATCATCATCAGAATTCACTTCATCCACCTTCTCTAACTTCTTTTTATTTCTCCTGCTACATTAACAATAAAAAATCAACTGAATTGCAAAACATAATATCAGCATATACATATCAATAATAGTAGATAATGTACCGTGGCAAGTCATCTTTTTCATCCTCCAAACTTGGACGATTCACAACAATATCTACAACTGGAAAGCCAAGTTCAAACAACATATTCAGTCTTGGATCTTCCCCCTCAATCTCCCACCAATCTGTATCATCATTTTCCTGATGACCAGCAACAGTTTTTATGTCATCGGCCGTCAATTTATTAACAATGGCCTTAATATCACCATAACCGGGAAATTGCCTTCCCTTTTTGGACTTGGACACAAACTTGAGACACAGAGGAACATCATCATCACTCACAACAGTTACAAAAGGACTAGCAAGCATCGGCATTGAATGAAAGGCCAAGATCTGCAGGATTCACACAAATTAATATTAATTTAAAAATTCCTAAACAATGAACATAATAAATACATATACAATGATAACCTGCAAAGCTAGTAGAAATCCACCGATGTTGTAACCTCCATTTGCCCTACTCTTAGCTAGATCACAAGACTGTAAATATCTCTTCGTTTGTAAATAAGCATACCTACCCCATGGATATGATTCAAAAAGCTCCAAATTGCTCAAAAGATTAATGGTGTGTTGATTCACCATTGTCTTTTTATCCTTAGCCACCAAGACACCTTCAATAAATATCATTAAAGCCATCTTGTATTTATAAGGTGAATCTTTGGGCTCCTTCATAAATAACTCCTCCAAGCGGACATTGGTACATCTCTCATGTCCCACAACATCTTGCATATCAACCGGATCCATATTATCTACATTGTTAGGTTGGTCGTCACTTCACACTAAATTAGTAATTTCCATAAATTCTATAAGACCAAACCTCAATAACACTCCGTTTATTGCAAACCACATGGAGTACTTCCTCTTGGTAATTACCTCCCGCATAAGCATGAAATGTATTAATTGGTTTGACATCTTTAACTTGGTGCTCATTTCTATTAGGGGAGCAAAAATACCATGTCTAAGCTTATGTTTGTCTTCGACAGACAACTCATCAAGAATTTGGGGGATAAGGTGCAACCTACTGTAGGAATTAATCCTCACATTTTCATTCTTTGGGGTCTCTTTATATCTGTAGGTAAACTGAAAAAAACACACAAAATGTGTTTTATGACAAACATACACAATCATACATACATTATGTGGATTCTTAATAAAAACATTACTAACCTCTACATGATAATCAGATTCTGCGTATAATCTGTTAATGTCTTGTGTACATGATATGGCTACACAAGCCTGTTATAATACATAATTAACATAAACAAAAACACATTAGTGATTAATATACAACACTATATGAACACAAAAATACAAGCAATAAAAAATACAATCAATACACACAAATATATGTACACCAACACGAGCAATTACAACAATGTAAGTTAAAATAACTACATACAGCTTGTAAATAAATCAAAATGCAACATAACATATGTATATACACACAATTGACAAATCTGGCAACTTGAACCTCATACACAAATCTATGTATATGCCTAAACACACAAGATTTGCAAAATCCGTATACACAAGTGACAAATCTGGCAACTTCAAACGCATACACAAAGCTATGTACAAAACTAATCACAAAAAAATTGTCAAAATACACCTTCAATACTACAACACATCAAATTAACACAACTAAACAAGAAAATCCATACCAATCTATGTATATACACACAATTGACAAATCTGGCAACTTGAACCTCATACACAAATCTATGTACATGCCTAAACACACAAAATTTGCAAAATACGTATACACAAGTGACAAATCTGGCAACTTCAAACTCATACACAAAGCTATGTACATGCTTAAACAAACAAAATTTGCAAAATACGTATACACAAGTGACAAATCTGGCAACTTCAAACTCATACACAAAGCTATGTACATGCATAAACACACAAAATTTGCAAAATACGTATACACAAGTGACAAATCTGGCAACTTCAAACTCATACACAAAGCTATGTACAAAGCTAATCACAAAAAAATTGCCAAAATACACCTTCAATACTACAACACATCAAATTAACACAACCAAACAAGAAAATTCATACCAATCAACACATGCACGCAAAAACATCCATACAAATACATCACTGAACATATTTATACATACAAAACCAATAAAATTGCAAAAAATCAACAAAAATTCACCAAAAAAACACAATAGAATGTGATTGAGTAATACAGTGTACCTTCTTCGATGTACTAACAGTTTTTTCATCTTCGACAACACCCACGTCTTTGTTTGAAGACAGTAATTCGATTTTCACCATTGATTCTACATACCAAAAAAATGAAACCATACCAACTGTCAAAAACCTTTGATACACAACATCGAGATAGTCTACTTAGGTTATATATGGTGTTTACCAACGAAATATGACAACACTTTAACACTATATTAAAAGAAAATACCTATTTTGGAATCAAGATGGTTGTGAGAGCAGTTACTAGCACTGATTTTGCAAAAATACAGCCACATATTGTATTACAGACGACTCCTCCTTGAGTTCGTTTCGATTTCGAACTCCGAAAGGCAGATAAAGATGACGACGAAGAAGAAATTTCGTATTAATGAGCCAAACCTAGAGCAGGAAAGAAGAATCGGCCAAAAACAGATGAAGAATCAAGACGAAGAAGCAAAGAGAAGACAGGGATTCAAAATCGCCAGTTAGGGTTTACCAGAGAAGACGAAACGACGGACGGGTGAAATGAGAAACGAAAAGACGCGGGATTGATTTGTATAGATTTTTTCGGCTAGTTAAAGATATGGAATATATTTCATTTCCTCTTAATTACGTTTTTGCCATTGAAAATTAAAAAACACCCAAACTGCCCTCGCAATATCCACAATTATTAACATTTATTTTTATTACGAAATAATTAGGAGCCTATTATATATTGGTTTTACAAAAAAGACCTCCCAACCTCATTATTCTCGATTCTAAAACCTACCGCACACAACAAAGGTACTGAAACTAGTTGAATTTCGGTGATTTTTTTTTTGTTTTGTTTTTGTTTAGATTAGAATCATATATTGTGTTTGCATATACGTTTTTCTAAGGGGATAGGATGTTATTATACGACAAATTGAGTGTTTTTATTAAACTTATTTTGTGGTAGTCAATTTGACAATGTGGGGAGCCTCGAAACAAACACGTTGTTGTACAGTGGTCCCACCACCGACTATTTTAACAAAATAATTAAAAAACAATTTACAATTTCTGGGTGTATAAGCAGGCGGTCACCACCTCAGATCAGACCCTCTTACCCAAACGCCATAGCCAGACCCCGTGACCGTGAGTTAGGGAGAGAGCGAGGGGTCATATTGTTGCCAAAACTAGGGTTTTGGGAGATCTCCAATTTTTGATTTACCTCTCAATCTCACTCTAACACATCAAATATCACTCTTATTGACGCAAAGCCATCCCCGATCGGCCAAGTCACGAGGCATTTGCGGGCCTCATATCCCATTCTCATTCCTTTCACTCGTAAGGTTTTTCTTCGCTTTTGTATTTTGTGTTTGATTGTAACAGTTATCACCTGATCGGAGTTTTTTTCACTTGAAAATAGATTCATGACATTCTTTGTTCAATCTGTGTGCATTTTAGGCTTTGTTAATGTCCCTTTGGTAGATCTCAGCTAGGTTGGGGTTGGGAGTTTAGAAACTTCACTTCAGTCTCTAGTGCATTAATAGTATTTTGATTGATTCTATAGATATCTTGTGATTGCGTATTTGGTTTTGCAATCCATTGTTGAATGCTGATATTGTTGTATTGCATTATTTTCACAGCCATTGCGTGAATATGGTATTCTGGATTTTTGGCTACGGCTCATTGGTATGGAATCCTGGGTTCCAATATGATGAAAAAGTGATTGGTTACATCAAGGATTACAAGCGGACTTTTGATGTAGGTGAGATGTGTAGTTGATTTTAAGTTAATCTTCAGAAAAATGACAAGTAAATTCACTTATAGAGAAGCTGCATGTTTATGAGTTTTAACTGGAAATATTCTTTTCAAGTGTATCATCATACCATTCTGATAGTAAATTTGGCGTGTATTGCCAGCATGTATTGATCATCGTGGTACACCCGAACTCCCAGCAAGAACGTGTTCTTTGGAGTATGATCCAGGTTCCATTTGTGTAAGTGGAAGTGTAGCTTTTACATTAACATCTGGTGTTGCTGAGTTAGATTTGTATTTTCATTCATATAATAATGACATGTAACATATCTTTGTTGTTTATAGATTAGCTCTTACATATTTTCCTTAAAATGCTTTCGCTTCTGTCATCTTCTCCAGTGGGGTGTTGCATATTGTGTAAGAGGTGGCCTTGAGAAGGAGAAAGCAGCAATGGAGGTAATTCTTTCAGGCTCATGTAGACAAGTGTGATTTGCTCCTTTCTTGAAAACTGAAACTTCCTTTTTTCTGGTTTATGCTGCAGTACTTGGAACGTAGAGAAATTGAGTATGATCATAAGATTCATGTCAACTTTTACAAGGTGAGATTTAAAGAGTACCTTTATTTAGTTGCTTCACCTTTTACGTACTGTCTTTCTTGCAATTGTTGACCTTTAACTATTGCTCCTTGTTTCAGGAAGAAGAAGATCTAGAGCCAACAGCGACGGAAGTCATCATGTAAGTTGTAGGAATACTTCTATGCTTTTTATTGATTTTTTTGATACTTCCATCTGATGAAATCTACCCTTTTTTGGATGTTGAACAGATTCATGGCAACTCCAGATATAGTATCAAACAAATACTATCTTGGCCCGTCACCAATAGATGAAATGGCTGGGTAAAGAAAGAAATGTCTCCCTTATACTAGTACGGAATCACACTCAACTGAAATATTTGTACTCATCCCGCTTTCTGTCAATGCAGGCAAATAGCAACCGCTTTTGGTCCTTGCGGGAATAACAGAGACTATCTTTTCTTGCTTGAGAAGGCCATGCATGCCATTGGTAAGTGACATGCCTTTATAATTTATATGCACCATTTTTTTTGAGAAGTCACTCTTTGTAAGATCGGGGACTTTTTTTTCGGCCTATCCGTATTTTATCATTGCACTGAACCCCATATGTTGGAAGAATTGCATTTAACTACCCATGATTCATGCATCACTGATCACTCAATACCCATACATGTTTTTCTTAATTATTTTTTTAATTATTTATAAATAAATTGCGTTTAACTTCTCATCATAGATAGTTTATCTATCATTTTAATACTTATACATATCTAAAAATGTTATATATTTTAATAGAAGTATCAATGTCCTAAATTTCCTCATGATTCGTGCATCACTAACCACTCAATACCCATACATGTTTTTATTTATAAATTGCATTTAACTTCTCATCATAGATATTTTATCAGTCATTTTAATACCCATACATATCTAAAAATGTTTTATTTTTTAAAAGAAGTATCAATGTCCTAAATTTCCTCATGTTTGCAAAAACAAAAGGTAATTATGCTTATGGATTATGCTGAACATTCAATGGGCTTCGCTGTTTTACTCATTCTAAATGAGTATGGGTGCTGAACTAAAAGCAAATTTTATAGATGACAGATGGATGTTTACAATTTTGATTATAATTGGTGTTTCTTTGAAATAATTTAAGGGGATGTTTGATTGAAGCAATTGTAAAATCCATCATGCAACTAAGTTCATAGTCTGTTTTGTTTGTGTTTACAATTTTGATTATAATTGGTGTTTTTTTTGAAATAAATTAAGTGTATGTTTGATTGAAGCAATTCTATAATCAATCATGCAACTTAAGTTCATAGTCAATTTTGTCTGTGTTTGGACAGGACATGAAGATGACATGGTGATTGAATTGGCAAATGAGGTACGGAAGGTACTTGGCATCAGCAACACCATGATAAAACAAAAGCAGGTTGGAGTAGCTCTACCGCTCATCCCGATCAATGCCCATTTTTCATCTCTTCCACTCCTTTCCTCTCAAGAGGCTGTTGCCATGGACTCTTAACTAGCAGAAAGGTTTTGCTAACATTGCTGTCTGCTTCTAAAACACAACAGTCATCTACCCATCTGCTATATTTAAGCTTTTTAGCTTCTTTTAGATCTTCCACTAATCTTTTTTCCACCTATGTTTAACTCATGTGGAAGGTGTTTAAAAGTACACTATCTTATCTGTATTGGGATTTGTTCAAGGTTAGTGCTAAACAATTGCCTGCAATCATAAATAAAGAATGAACGAGTAAAGCTTTGATACACACTGGTGTTTATTGATTGTCACTCTCCTTAAGAGTTTTAGCCCCACCCCTGTGTGTTGTGGATGAATTGTTGTCACCTGAAAATCATGATGTCTGCTGTGGATGAATTGTTTTCACCTGAAAATCATAAGGGCATGTTTACCTGTGTGTTGTGGGTGAATTTTTGTCACCTGGAAATCATAAGGGCATGTTTATCCTGCTTCGAAGATCCTTCCAAGCAGTTTAAGCATATAAAAAAATGCAACATGACCTGGTTTTATTGTATGTATAAAAGTTTTTTTAAAAAGATGTTTTGATAAAAGTTTTGAAGAAGATGTTTTGATAAAATAGGTAAATTATTAAACTTATAAAAAGTGCAACATGACCTGGTTTTATTGTATGTATAAAAGTTTTAAAAAAGATGTTTTGATAAAAGTTTTGAAGAAGATGCTTTGACAAAGTGGATAAATTATTAAACTTATAAAAAATGCAACATGAACATGACCTGGTTTTATTGTATGTATAAAAGTTTTTAAAAAGATGTTTTGATAAAGTATGTATAAAAGTTTAGAAGGAGATGCTTTGATAAAGTGGGTGAGTTATTAATCTTATAAAAAATGCAACATGGCCTGGTTTTATTGTATGTATAAAAGTTTTAAAAAAGATGTTTGGATAAAGTATGTATAAAAGTTTAGAAGGAGATGCTTTGATAAAGTGGGTAAATTATTAAACTTATAAAAAATGCAACATGCCCTGATTTTATTGTATGAATAAAAGTTTTAAAAAAAAATGTTTTGATAAAGTGTGACATGGTTTTATTGTAAGTATAAAAGTTTTAAAGAAGATGCATTGATAAAGTGGATAAATTATATGGGAAGTTTGAGTAAGTTGATGGAGAGAAAAAATACAAAAAGTGACTAAGAACCTTAAATATAGATTAACTTATAAACATCAAGTATTATTAACTTATGATACACGAGAGGTTGCCATCGTAATCATCTACCAGCAATCCACAACCTTACAATGAAATTTGTGACAACTTGAATTCTATGAATGGTTGTTTTGTTACTTATTATATGTTTGAATTGACAACTTGATTGTCTAGATGGTGTTCCAATGATTGTTACAAGACGGCACATGTTCTAGTATTATGACAATATGAATTACAGCATTATCAAGTTGTTTCGGGTTCAGTGATTTCATATTCTCGTATCATTTTAGGTTTGATTATACTAGGTTCTTACATAGGTTTGGATCTATTTCAGATAGTTTTGGGCTCTTTGATCATCCTAGATCAATATGGACTATATGTCCGTTGTGGCCTTATTGGCTTAGTCGATTTGGCTATAATCGGGTTCAAATCATTTTTGGGGTTTGCCGCTGTGTAGGAACAATGAACGTAGGTACAATACGGGTAGCTATCTTCTAGCTTGTGCTTTCCTACAGACGAAAACTCGTTTAATATTAAAAATCAATTTAGAAAGATAATATAGAAAGCTTGGAAGGTCAGAAATTACAGAAGAAATCCTAGCTGGGCTTTACACAAAGCGACACAATTGACAAAATAAGGTGCAACAAATTACAGTCATTTGGATCATATCCGAAATGTTACAAACACATACCTCTGAGTTACAATTAAGCTAACAAAATGTCACTGCTCATCTAGCTTGCCTAATAATAAAACCTATAACATATCTGTACCCTTGAGAACCAATGGACTGTCTACCAGGGCCTTCCTATTCCTCCAATACGCCGTGCCAGCTGTATGTCTTGTCTCACTACAAAAACAAAACCCTATCGTTAGCATTACAGTAAGCTCAACTTCTTTATCTTGGTTCATTCACGTTAGAATATTCATCATCAAAACTAGCAAATTGTATTCTGTAAATAATGATCTGCACTTTCAACTTCAAGCTTCAATAGCTTAGAAATCAATCAGATCTCTATCACATATTCTCATGCATTTTTAAGTTTATGTAAAACCTAATATTGATCCTTACAACAGAATTCACAGATAAGCTCTTAAATCAGAATAGAATGCTGAGAGATAATACATGAATTTAAACATGTGAAAGAAAATCCCCATGAGATGAAAAATACTTGTGCCTAAAAGAACACCCTTATGAAAATGCAAATATCTAGTGTTTCAAGAAGAAGAAAAACTTACTAAGTGTGACCCGCTTAGCATGAAAAGCACACAGCATCGAATCTCTCAATAAGCAAACAATAAATTCTTCTGCAGCCTACAATCAACAAAATGTGCAATATGAACACTCCTGTATGAACTGGACATTGTCTAGACCAAAGCGACAGAAAAAGAATGCCAAAATGACATTCAGAGAATGTTGTTCAAAAACAAGCCTTAATACAATTTCTTAGCGACAATTAAACAAAACACCAACTCCAATATAAGAGACTAAGGCTAAACAAACTCCACATTTATCATGACAACTTCCTCAAGCTGATAACATGTCTATCAAAAACAAAGGCATACCTCCTGAAGAGCGACTAAGGCTTCAGCTTCCCAACGAGTGACAAATGGAGCAACGTAGTTGCTAATCTCTTTGACCTTGAATGGGATATAAGATCAGTCAACAGCAAATCTAGCTATACATGAGTATCTAATAATACGTAGATGGAATCCAGTAATTGAAGGTTTTAAATCATCTGTATGAATCAACATTGAAGCAATACAGGAGCATATATCAGATTCCTTGATGGACAACTAAATTGAGATTTCAAATAATCATTTCTTTCAACCCTCCAAAATACGTATAACATCTTCAAACCTAAAAGATAAACTAATTTGAAACTCGGTTTGGGTGGTGGACATGTATGGCTTCCACCATTGTCACCCAAACCATCGCCCTACCAACCATCATCCGAATTTCAATCGCAATTCATCAGGTTTTCACTCTTTATTTGGGTTCGGGTGATCCCGTAACATCAGATGCGGGAGAGATTATCATTTCTAGTGTAGAGGCGGTTCAAAGTCACAAACTAGTCAGTTGTAAGTGAAATGCACCAGAAATCCAGGCAGGGACACATAAATTCACCAAAAGTACAACAAATTGAGAAATTAAAGAGGAAATAGGGAGTTTACAGTTCGAATGAACGGTGCAGCAGGTATAAGGAGTTCACAGGATTTCTGAAAGCGACGAATCTCCCTCAGAGCAACGCTTCCGGGCTTAAACCGCCTGGGTTTTCGGGCGGCAGTTGCAGGCGTAGAATCTGGCCAACCATAAGAAAAAAGGAAAATTAGCCATTTCAGAAGAAATTAGGGTTTCTATGAAATAAAAGTAAAATTTGGGGAAATCAAGGTTGAAGCAGAAGCGGGAGTTGGGAGAATTAGGGCAACGAAAAGGAAATAGAGAAAGCAATGGTGAAAAGAAGAGAACCAGAACGACGTTTTCTAGCAGATTGGCTTCGCTGTACATTGTGCTTAACTCTTGCCATAGATTTGAATTTTGGAGCAGAATGACGTCGATTGAGTAGGAATGAGGCGAGACGAGTAAGCCCCCTTTCTTGTGAAAGTTGCTTCGTAAAGATGAGATTGAGAGAGAGAGGGTTAATTGCAGCGAAGAAAGCGCTTCTGAATTCAAGCGGACTAGTAACGGTCATATACAGGTGTCCTAAATTGAAGCTCACAAAGCTAAAGCTATGTTTTATTAAGGCTTCAAATCTACAAGGTACTTGTTCATCCATTTGAAGGTACTTGTTGATCCCCAAATTATTTCCTCACTTTATATCAACGTTATAAAGAAAGGTCGTAGCATATAAAAAAATAAACTCCGAACATAATAATACCGTAAATTAACCCCAACTTGTGTCGACATAAATAAAAGGTTAACATCATTAAGCGTGAACGTTAAATGATTTTAGAACAACCACACTAGAGAACACCTAAAATTAATCCTTTTTTTTTCTAATTACTTTTTCAAATTTCTCTTTCATCGATATCATTTTAAAAGCACAACCCAATTTTTAACCCACATGAATAAATCTATCTATAAAAAGTAATTTTTTTTAAATAAAGTAACGGTAAATAAAATAGATGCCTATAAATAGACAAAATTATTTTATAAATTATAAATATTTTTTTAAAAAATTGAACATATAATGATGTGTAAGTCATATTTTTAAATGAAATACAAATAAAGCACAGCTCCACATTTTTTAATCTTAACTTCTAGTCTAGACGTAGAAATTTTCTTTGTTCAAGCAAATTTTTTTTTTCTCTTTCCTATGTGAAAGCTAAAACTCTGAGTTTATTTACTTATATAAGAAACAACTAATAATTAAAATATGTCAGATTTGGGGAGAGAGGAAAGATGATGAGTAGAGAGAAGTTTCTCTCGGAAGAAACTAAATCTGACACAAATATTTGGTTCTAACAAAAAAGTAAAAATAATCAGTTAAGAAACCTAGGACGAGTATCTCGGTTGCAGATGCTCTAAGAGAACACCAACAAGATCAACCAATGTGGGTACTCTTAGTCACATTGGAAGCCAACGTGAAGAATACTTATCCACATTGTAACCCAACATGACATTTTTTTTTATATATCATAAACCCAGCGTGACTTTTGAGTATGTATAGAGTTGTGCAGATTTGACCCGGACATGAAACCTAGATTGAAACGGTCTGAAAAAACCGGTCCGGTCTACGGTCCAATGTTTTCGTGATTTTGGCTTCCGGTCCGGTGCCGGTTCAGGACCGGAAATTACCGCCGGACCGGATCAAACTAGAAATTATATGTTTTTTTAATAATTTTTTTGTTTAATTTTAATTTTAATTTTTTACACATTTAACTTTATATATTTTTTAGAACAATTATTTTTTAGTTGTTTTAAAAAGTTATATATATATATATATATATATATATATATTCCGGATCACGGTCCAAGGTTTTGGAAATTCCTGCCTACCGGTCCGGACCGGATACACATCCCAAAGTTTGTATCATTCACATTATAACCCAATGTGAGTTTGTATATGCTATCCATATTGTAACACAATGTCTATCCACGTTGATATCCAACGTGAATTTGTACTATCCACGTTATGACCCAACGTGAGTGTGTAATATCCACATTGTAATCCAATGTGAGATACTACTATCCACGTTGATGTTCAACGTAGATATCATCAAACCCCATTGAGAATCAACGCTAGTAAGAACAAACCATATTGAGTTTCAAAAAACTTATGTTCGCGCGTATTGAGCGTTTGTTGAACTTGAATCTATTGTCTCTGTCAACATAAGAGAGTTTAACATTTTTCTACAATGTATAAATTTTGACGGTCATTCATTTACAAGAGATAACAAAACACAAGAAATGAAAACTTTTCAACTAGTTCTCCTCAATTTTGGTGGTGATTTTAGAATGTCAAAGTTTTGATAATTGATTATATCGCCCATTTCACTTTTGTCTTGTTTGTATTTAAACTTTATACTAATATCTTATCATTTTTTCAAACAATTTCAAGTTATCAAGGCACTTGTTAAAATCAGTCAGTTGGGTTCGTGGACTGATGTTGTTCACATTAAATTTATTTCAATGTTAATCAACATGTTTGATCATATTCCTAATGAAAATAGTATCTTGGTTAGTACCCTACATTTCTAGTTGACCAAGTTGATTTGATTAGAGGTGTAACGCCCCAAAAATAGGAAGACGCTACAACGTCAAGAATCCGATAAGGATTCCCTAAGGCTCGAAACAAGGCAAAGTATTAACAGAAACTGACAAACATAAACATGTAACAAATATTTATTGACGACACTTACAAGGGATCAAAACGACAGCTGGTTCAAGCTTGGGACCAATTAAGACATAAATCTAGGAAGAGGACACAAGACCTCCAGGTATGACCTCCTGAAAGCTAGCTAGACCGTCCGACCTCCATGCTCTTGAACTGCTCCTAAACTTGGTTATGCAAAACATAATCAAGCCCACCGTGGTGGGTTAGTCTTCCACATAGACTAAGCCGGTGCATAAACAATTTAATATATATGAATTGTTCAAGCATAATATCATATATAATATCACATGATGCTTAAAATCCCAATAAGAATATAAAATAAACATGCTCTACACTTGCAAATGATAAAGCTTAAACCACTACCTAATCAACTCTCAAATATGTCATTGACAGTACTGTAATAATAACACATTCCTATTCGAAAGACATCTCCAAGAATCATTACCCACATTAGTTGAAAACATGCTCCACGCTTGCAAATGATAAAACTTAAAACCACTATCTAATCAACTCTCAAATCTATCACATCAATTGACATTCATAAATCATGCTAGAAGTCTCCTTAAATTACATATATAAATACCGTATGTAAACATGTTCCAAATATGAAAGTAATAATGCTAACAAGCATGCAACTATATCGTAAACCTGTCACTAACACTAATGCAATAACAACATATTCCTTTCCGAAAGACATCTTAGGGATCCATTACAAGGTCGTTGAAAACATGCTTGAGCATTTTTTATGTCAAATATTTACTTCAAATATCATTTAATGTTAGTGTTTTAATCATGTTCAAACTTTATTGAACACGAAGGTTCATTCTTTTCCCAACCACGGAAAGAACACATAAATCACTAATTAGGCGCAATTCTTCGTTAATACACAATAGTCGGGCACAACCTCGGCCCGCACAAACCATGGTACCACTGGTAACAATGGCCCACCTTAACTGAGGAGTGAAAACTGAGATCCAAAATAAATCAAATTAACAAATTTGCCGCGGCGCCGGGCCGAAGCACGTCGATGGTCAATGACCAAATTACTACTTTAAGAAGCACAATAATAATAATCTCATCATCCTCAAGTATCACTAATGCATAGCTCACAAATGCAAAATCAACGTATGATAATCAACATTTGACAAAATGTCGTTCAAGTTAAAGACAAAAGCTCAAAACTCATAATCAATAACTCATGATTTTCATCAATATCAAAGTATAACTCATAAATGCTTATTCCATGAATACCAAACCAACAAGTGAAACCTCAAAATCACCAATGTAAACATATAAATGATATTAAACTTAAATCATGCTCATATAAACGCCCACAAGTACTTATCTCGAGAGATTTTAATCAACGTAACACTATCATCCTCAAACAACAACGATCACTCCACAATTCTCGCAATCAACCTTATAACAATTAGCGTTTTCCAAATCAACACATCATATCAACATACACAAATCACCATTCAAAAAGGGTAAGTCGAGTTACCTAAACCCAACTCGAACTCGAACGTGCCTTAGGCAAAAGCTAAATTTCGAAAATTCCCTTCAATTCACAACAAAATCGCCAACCTAAACCCATTAAAAACGCAATTCAACAATCAAAACATCTAAATTAAATCTCAACTTAAACCAATTTAAATCAAACCCAAAATTAGGTTAGAAATTATACCCAAATCGAAAAATCGGATTAAGGGTGAACACCAACAGTTTTCCGGCGAGCTGCAGGTGACGAGGGTAGCCGGAACTAGGCGACCAGACGGCGGACAGTAGCGGGACAGCAGGCTGGACGGAGGTGGCTCAGGCGGCGGCGGACAGAGGCTCACGCAGGGGCTCGCGCAGGGAGGAGGCTCGCGCAGAGGGAGGAGAGCCGCGGTCGGGCTGGCGGTGTAGCTCCGGATCCGGCGGACAGGTGGAAGAGAGGGAGAGAGCGGGGGCCAGAGACGGTGCGGGCTCGAGCAGACCTGGGCAGAGGCGCAGGGCTCAAGCGGGAGGGCGGCCGGAGAGGCGGGAGTAGCTCGGGGTTCCAGTGGCGGGGCGGCTCGGAGGACGGCCGGCGGCTGGCGGTGTAGGAAGGGCTGGCTCCGGCGGTAGAAGAGAGAAGAGTGTGGGTGAGGAGAGAGAAAAGTGGGTGGGGTCTTACCCTTTTTGTTTTTAATTTTTTTTTTTAACAATTTCAAAAAAATCAACCCGAAACGTTAAATTCGTATCCCTCAAACTCGTAAACGTTTTAAAACCCATAAAAATACAACCGAACACGTAACAAAAAATTTATACGGAAAGTATATAAAATATACTCTTAAAACCATAACCTAAAATTAAAAAATAATACGGAAAAATATAAACACGTCCTCACTCAAGTTATATATATAAATAAATAATATAATACCGGAAAAAAAAAAAAACGCACCGTTAAACTCGGGCGTTTGCAGGAGGGATTGAATTCATTGACGGTAAATCTTTGATATTACCTTGTTTTTTTTTTTTTTGGTGTAATTTGATATTACCTTGTTAAGTATCTTTGCCACGCACATCGAATGACCTCACGTAATAGTTAACACCAATATTAAACTCACATGTTCAATATGGTAGCTAAAGAATTGCTTCTACATACTGAGAGTTTATATAGATCATGCAATGCTATATTTACAATTTGGAGATCATATAATACAATAGTTAACACTAATATTAAACTCACATGTTAAATATGGTAGCTAAAGAATTGCTTCTACATACTATGAGTTAGTTGATCATGCAATGCTATATTTACAATTTGATGATCATAAAATAAAAATTCTCAAGGATAATGATTTTGTACTTTTTTGACATTAAACCTTTTTAGTGTTTAGTTTTCCGAAGTTCATAAAAGAATTTTCATCTTACTACTTTCCGATTGCAATATTCATTTGCTAATACAAGAGAAGAATGGAGAAATCTTTAATTACTTCTAATTGATTATGTGTTACATTAAAAACATGTCTTAAATGTTGCCAATGGAGTTTCCAAGTATGGAAACGATGAGATCCAACGCCGATGAAGGACCATCACCACCATCATCTCACGGTCCTCACAAAGCCATTGTTGAAGGAGTCATCACAAGGGCAAGAGTAAAGGAGCTAGCACAAGAAGTGGAATTCATGTTGACGACGTTTTCGTCTAAGGAGCTAGACACGACCATATATGCATCTATGAGTATCTTGGTGACGGTTTTATCCAAGAAGGAAGGGCTAGAAGACGTGATAATGACATCCAAGGAAGATTGCTCACGTGAAGGCTCATCTATGCACACGTAGAGGCCACCATGCACACGTTCCATGCATTGTTTATGTGTGTGATCATGCATATGATCACAATCTGATTTGGGCGTATATTTGATTATGTTTAAGCAAGTTGAAGACTTTTAATGCATTTCATTAGTATTTGATGTTTTAAGATATTTTAAGTTGCTTTAGTAGGTAGATAACCTTTTATAGCTATTTGGACTTTTAAAGACTTTAGAAGTTATTTGTTGCTTTTTAGTTTCCTTATTTAAAGAAAAGGTTTAAAGACATATATAAACCTTTAATCAATTTCTAGGCAGATCAAACTTTTGTGAATTGAGTTTTACGTATTTTCAATTAAAAGAGAACTTTTAGTGTCTTGTTGATTTTTCAGGTTTAGTTGTTTGTGTCAATTTTCTTTGAGGTTGGTGCTCCTAAGTTTCATAGACATATGCTCCTTGTGCTTCTCAACCTCCATTGTTGAGTAATACTCCGGATTTGAAAAATAATTTATTGCTTATGTCATCTAGATATTTGTTTGAATTTAATTAAAGAAAAGGTTTATAATTGTTTTTCTTTCTTTCAGTTTAAAAGTATGTTTTCACTGAATGTTTATTTGTAAAAAAAATTGCTACTTTTAATTTATATAAGAATTCTACAAATTAAAATAGAAAAAAAGATCAATATAGTATTTTTTAATAATATCCTTATATACATGTAAATTGTTTATTTCACATTACACCCAATATATAATTTTACTACATTTGACTATTTAAAAAATGTAAATAAACAATTTAACGGGTTTATTGGGATATTATTAGATAAAAGCCTTATATAATGTATAATTAGGAATTATATTTTCAAAAAATACTAAATTTACCATATTTTTTTTATCCATACCAAAATTTAATTAAACAAATATGATAATACTGAATGAGAGCATTAATTGGGCAAAATCCTTATTTTGCATGTTGATAGAAAAACTACTCTCTTAGTTACTCTTTTAGATCTAGAAACTTGTTTTGGAGCTAGATTTAACGAAATTTTGGATCAATCAAAAGAAAAGTTTGGTGTCCGTCATTGTTCTTGCTAGTTGTTCGGTCCTTCAACTTATTTTACTCATAACGTTTGATTGGTAAAGCCAAATTCATCCATTCTTCTTCTTATTTCTCTATTTTGTTATCTACTGCTCTCCTATGACATTTATTTCTACTTTTATGTTGTCTATTTTTACGACGACGTATATATAAAATTATATATAATGATAATTAATTACATAATAAAATTCTAATATGTGAAAAATGAAGAGATAAAAAAACAGAATTAATACGATATATTAAAAATATTATTGAATTAATAAGTATATAGTAACAATAGTTTCTTAATGGAATAAAGCGAACAAGAATGCGATAAATCTCCAGTAAACATCTATCATCAGCACAAGACAGATATTAGTCCAGGAATTAAGTAAAAAACATCCATACAGGTAAATATATATATACACGTAATGCACTCATACCATGCTTAATTGTGTTCAAGACTTGTAACTACAACTCACTGAACCTTCTTAAAATGGTTGTCTCTGTTCCTCCTATCGGATGCTTTGTCTTTCACTGTGTGAGCAGCAAGTAACAAGAGCGTCACCATTTCAAAACCCGCGGCTGTAACTGAGTTGATCTTCACCAGTTTTGAATCCCCTTCACCCACAGCAACGCGGCTACAGGAAGCAGGGCTGCAAAGAGAAGTCTGAACTATATTTGCTTCATTGATTATGTGTTCTATGCTTCTCACTAAGTTATCGCTTTCGGTGTCACTGCACATACATGCTTCCGAGGCCTACAATGTTTTTTGGGGATAACAAGTTATAGAGCTTATTGGATGCGCATTTAGAGGCTGGTATTGATTATACGGAACTAGAAATGAAAATGAAAAATGAGAATGATCCATCCCGATACTCATGCTTGGTAAAACTTGAATGAAAATCGATTCTAGTTTCATTAACAAAATTGATTTCGAGACAAATGGAGAATTTGAGATATCCCAAGACTTATATTATTCCAACAACATACAATCCCTTTCTACTAGGAATCGAGTTATGTCATTCTTAGCCTCCGTTTGGTTGTAACTCCGGAAACGGAATGGAAATGTATCTACTCCATATGTGTACCTTTGTTCATTAAATAATATTTTGGAATCATTCCTTGTGGTTTCATGAAAAAAAACATTTATTTCCCTCATTTTGTTTACCTGATGTAGAGTATCAAAACTAATCAAATTCTACTACAATTACTTCTAAACCACAAGGAATAATTCCAAAAAATTTCATGAATTAGGGTATACATATGGACTAGATTCGGTTCCATTCCATTTTCGTTTCCGGAGTTAAAACTAAATGGGCCCTTAATTTCAATCAGAATCAATATTCCAACCCGATTTTTTGGAATATGTTGATTAATAAAGAGAATTATTTCATTAATGATATTTTCAAAATATTGGGGAGTTACCTTTACAAGGGACTCTCTGAGCTTATGGATCCCAGATGTGAGGTCCTCCAGACTCCGAAAGGCTTCGTTTAGAGTTGCAATATCAATTTTCATCCTGCAATGAAATAACCATTTGAAATATAAAACTATGAGTACACAATTGTTGCAGCCAGTACTATTATCCATAACAAAACCTTGGAAAGATCAAGAAAGCGTTCACAATAGGTGTTACAGACCTCAACACATCCATATTATTGCTAGATCTTCTAGATGAGAAAGATCCATCACCAACTGAATGGAAGCTGGAATCCGAACCTGCAAAATCTTCAGCTCTTTTCAAAGGCTTAAAGCTTGCTCTCCTCAGTATTTCTGCAAATCTTCCTTCTCTCACAGGAGAAGTGATTGCCCTATCTCGATCATTAACAGGAAGCTTTGCTGCTTTTCCATCATCAATTGTTTCTCTAGAAAGTTGTAATTCAAAATAGTTAATAAGGACTAAGGAGCTTAAAAAGATTGGTTGAAATTGAAGTCAAAATCCACTAACATTGCTCAAGGAAAAAAGTATGGATTTAGGAGCCAGCATGACAAGATGTATGAAAGGAAGAAATGTAACAACAAATAGTATTTTGAGGAGCTTATCTACATGTGTAGCGCAATTTAGAATTGGGAGTATTTTCAACTAGATATGTTGGTCTTTAAATTTGTCATTCAGTCCACTGAACTTTAATAAGTACAGCAAGTTATTAAAAAAATGTCTTATAGTTTAAAATTGAAACATAAAATTGGAATGCATTATTCATCCAAACGAAGTAAAGTAGTGAGACTGTATATGAATTATGAGCATTCTTATACCGGATGAAGGCCATTTTTTAATTCTCTTCAAACTTATGTCCAAATTTCCGAAAGTCAAAGTATTCATCTTTTTATACAAGTTCAGGTGCTATGACGAAAAACCGCCTAATCAATAGAAAACAAATTGAGGGTAAACTCCCTAAATTCCTTCTTCCTCTTCATTGGAAAGCAAGGGGTAAGTAAACACTGTAACACGCAGACAAAGAAAAGCATACCCTAATAATAAATCCTGTTCCAATTTTTCTAGCTTCATAAGCGCCGTCAACTTCTCGTCAGTTACCTGTGAAGAAGACTCATTAAAGCATCATGAGATGTGATATACAAACAGAGATCCAAATATATGTTGTTGAAATAAACTGTCATAGAAGATCCAATTTTCATGAAGAATATGGGATCAGGAGGAGTACACCTTTTATGAGTAGATAAATAGGACGAATCCAAGGCAAATATGAATAGCATTTCTAGACAATAATGAACTAAACCAACAACAAAAAGAAAATGATACAGACGAGAATAGATGATATTGAACACACGAGAAGTTCTAATTGTTGCGCCCTTGTTACGGCCATCAAGGTGGCATACGTGCTTAGCACACCTATCAGTTCTTGAACCGCAAGTGCATAAAGTGCAAAACAACAATTATATTTGTTGTGGACTTTCTTGAATAGTATTCCGATTCCCTATTCGTCATTTATCAAAATGCCCAGCCTTATTTCTCCTTCGCACACAACACAAAGTACATGAATATACATATATACTCAGGGCTATACCAATCATTGTATAACAACAATGTGTGCGAAGTGGCTTCTAGGAAATAGTAAAAGGAACATGAGAATGAAGGGATGGCCTCAAATGTCATATCATTTTCATTTAGTGAACAATTTATTGATGAAGGTTCCAAAGAGGTACGGTATAACTTAATGAACTAAGTTGACCTTTTACATGAAGGATGTTTGAATAAATTAAGTACTATTAAAGTGAAGAGCTATATAAACGGTGCCATAGAGTTTCCTAGACCAGAAATTCACTTAAGAGGATTATCAGTGATGGTTATTTTAATGAAAGCGGGGAATGAAGAGCAATTGAGTAGCACATTTTCTACAAGGCCGACGAAGAAGTATTCTAATAGAAGAGAAACATAAAAAAATCATGTTTGTAAAAGATGCATTATCATCTTGTCGCTTTCAACAAATTGGTACAGTTATAACGAAAATTATGAAGATGAACAAACAAGGAAATGGATGTACTTGTTTAAAGCTACTTTGAAGCTCACTCATATTAACCAGAAGAACAGCATTTTCTCTTTTCTCCAGACGATATCTTTCTTCCAGATCTTGTAAACGCATTAAATCAGACACCTGGAGCAAATGCCATTGTAATAGCAAACCAACCATTTCATAAGATACTATTCCAAAAATATGTCAAGGATATTAAAACGATAAGAGATATTGCAAACTGAAGAAGAATATGAAGGGCAGGGCAAATTGCCCGTTCAAATTCAAATGCAATGCCATTTTTCTGCAATTAAAGAATAGACAGTGTTTCTTGAACTGCTACTACTTCAACTTTCAGGTTTCTACCCACTCCAAATTTCATACTTCAGTTCATTCACTTTTCAAATATGAGTGACAAATACTATATGTGTAGCAGGGCAAAATTATTAGTTAGACAACTACAAGAAGATTCTAATCAACATTAGATAATCCAACAATCCATTATATCATTATGACATGAAAACAGTGGTAAGATGTGTTAAGTGTGCTATAAGGCAGTTTTTTCAAACTAGCATATCTCATTCTCAAAGTATAATAGTATATCATGCATCACACAATCCACACACTATATGTAGGGTCAATACAGATTCTTAGAAATATAATCCTTTCCATTGTAGGTGTCACTCATATTGTTATAGGCTTGATTGAGAGGTGGGTTTCAATGTTTCACTTGTATTTCATCAACACGACATTCAGAGTATAGACTTTTGAGACAATCTTCCATTCGTTTCTATCCATTGTTATTTGATTTCACCTGCCTACTAACATCACATTTCCCTTATAAACATTTTGTTTGTACCTCTAACTAGTTCATATTTATGAATATTTCTTGGATATAGATCGCACAACCTACTCCAAGATAAAATTAAAGTGTCACTATCGGCCAATTTTATTTCTACCTACCTTGACATTTCATTTTCTTTCACCCAATGCTTGCTTTCAGCTTTCTATAATTGTCACTAGTAGCACCACCCATTTCTTACACCAAGTTGCTTAAACAACTAATAGTTTTATGTACTGCAAAAACTGCAAGATATGATAGAGATCTATAACAAGAATACAGACCTCTCTCCTTACCACAGAGCTAAACCTCAGATGCATGTCTTCACAGTCACTTTCTTCTGGAACTCTCACATTTGGTTGCAAACTTTGTAGTCCTTTACCATCTGGGCAATCTGGCCTCAAGCTTTGTAGTAACTCGTGAAAAATTAGAAGTAGATAGGAGTTTCCCTCATCAAGCAGATCTCCAATAGCATTTCTTTGGTCAATATAGTACTGTCGTAACCTTGATATCTCATTGTCAATGAATTCATCTAACATTTTCTGCAAAAAAAAAAAAAGGTAAATAATTGCAAGGGAAACAAAAATGAAATTAGAGAAAACCTGTATAGAAACCATTGATCCCAAAATACTAACCATCTTGTTTTGCAAATCACAGACCTTTCTCTTCAGTTTGCTTTCCATATCTAAATCCTGTAGTTGATATATAAACACTAACTCTTAAATACATAGAATTAAAAAAAAAATACAATAACATAAAAAGCTAACAGATTTCTTAAGTTAAAAAGTGAAGGAAACATTATCTTACCATTTGTATCTTAATTTTAAGATCATCAGTCAATGATTTCAAAGATTCACACCCTTCTTGCAAAGCATTCTGTCTGAGGGGAAAAAATAATGTAAAAGTATGCAAAAGTAAACATGCAGAAAAGTGAGAAAACAAATCAATCGTTACACAGGCAACATAATTCAGATAGAATGCCCGACTATTTGTTCATGCAGTAAAACAAAGATAGCCTCAAATACAAATTCATACACTGGAATCAGCTGAAAATGATAAACTTGTAAGTTGGAGCAGTAAAGAAAAACATAATATCTGACGAATAATTCAGTAAGTTCGCACAATAATAAATGACAGACTCGTAGGCAACACATAACATAATCCTCGTCTGTTCTTCCTATAACATAATGACAAAATTGAGAGTCAAACAAACCATATTCCACAGATGCCCCTATCCTTTAAAAACATTCCTAGATCCATCACACAAACTTTTCTTGTTGTATCCAAAGTCCAAACTGAAAAATCACTAACAAAGCTAACAACTTACACAAGTGAGAACCTTCGGCGATTCTTGAATGTACCAAGCTTCATCAAAAGCATTCATTGCAGCTAATATTCACTAAGCTTCTTGAAGATTGAAAGAATGCAATTAGTTCTTATATATCCTGGTTTATACAGTAACAACAAGTCAACTACTGAGAAGTACTTTGTGTAAGCCAAACTCGCAGATCAGATCTTTTCCATAAGTGGGGATGGAAAACTAAATAAATGTAAAAATACCAAGAAAATAACATACAAACTATAAAAACAATGCTGATATTTCTCCATTTTTGTTCTTCTTAACATAGTATACCAAAGAAAATAACTACCATTTGATGTATAAGTGCAGCTTCGCTATGGATATTGAAACTCCGTGTTTCCTCAGAATCATGTGAAAGATATGAACATTTGTCAACATAGCCACTTTCCATCCCCCAATCAAATAAACACTGCTGTTTAACTTGATCAGACTTATCGACAACCTGCTATATTTTCAGTAAATACAGATCAGCAATACAGCATTCATAAGCCATAGAAAGGGAAGGAAGGAGGTACATATAAAAAAAGACATTGTTTTAGAATGTTAGAAAATATCCTCCCTGGAAAGCACGTTTTATTGTTCCTTTTCAACCAGTTTTACCTGCAGACTAGAGACATGTTCTTGAGCCTTCATGACATTTGATTTTGTTTCTTCTAATCTGAAATGGAAAATAAAATGGAAGAAAGAGACAAAGATGCTTAGAGGGAATAAAGAATTATATAACTTAGAAGAGGAATGAGGACAACCTTACAGAATCATGAGAGCATATGAAAGAGACACACAAGATGATAATATCATTCTTTGTAAGAAAATAAGGGAGAAACACTGAAATCACAAGAAAAGGTGGTTTCTTGAATACCAAATGGTCAAACTTGTACCTTGCGTGACATTCATGTAGTGTTTGAGACAACAGATACTCCTTTTCCTTAGCTATTTTAGCCTGTTTCCAGCAATAATAATTCTTAAAAACTACCAACAGAATGACAATAAGAACTAGATAGAAATGCCATCAGAAGGAAGATGGTAACCTCCGTGAAAGCTTTATCTCGTTCAGCAATAGCAGTAGCAATACCTTCCTGGGAAAATTTAAGCTGCCTCTGAACTTCCATATTCTGTGAAAGTTCAAAATTATTCAGAAGTTCACAGCACAAAAAAAGTTTCTAAGGGAACAAAAATGTGCAAGGACTTCAACTCTCTCTTCAAGAGCATGATGAACCTAAAAAAAAGGTTTTCATTCTCCATCATTCGAGCAGCTCTAGCATAGAAAAAATATTGAAGAAACAAAAGCTTTTTCTATCTGCAGAGGAAGTTATATACCTTTTCAACCACTTTCTTATAAAGATCACTCAACTTCATCTGGATTCAGACACTAGAGATGTGAGACATATAATTAATAAGATAAGCACCTGTGGATAAATTCTAAAACTTACATTTTGTTGAGAAGCCTCTGCAAGCTCCTCTTTAAGTTTTATTTGATCTCTTCTACATTCAGTCAGCTCTCTTCGCAACTTCATGACCTCCTGCTCAAGGCCAGCTGTCCTAATGTATCATTATTTCCAACACAACAACCTTGTTACATGTATTAGAGTTGAAATATTTTGTTAGCCTACCGCTTGTATACCTAGGGATAACTATTCTACTATGGTGTTTAGACCAGTTTTAGGTGAAGAAAATCTATTTTCCATATCTTTAATCATTAAGCTCCTCTTAGGTAGCATCTCTGCCTTTACAGCAATTTAGTATTTACCTTTTTACACTTTGAGCTTCCGAAGCTCTGTTTAAATTTTGTAAATCTTCTCAAGAAATAGATATCTCAGAATACTTTTGTTTCTGCTCTCTCTTCACTTATGGTATGAAACTAAAGTTTTTCATTAATCTAGATTTGTTTTTAAGGGTTTTTTTCTGAAACTTCTCTCGAGCATATCTCATTCTGCATATTCATTTTCCTCTCAAACTTCAATGTTGAGACCCCTTTTTATGTTTTCAGCTTTCATTGCTGAAAATTACTTCATGGTTCTCTTTAGCCTTCAATTCATTACAGGAAACCATGTCTTCAAAAACAGGATTTTCACCTACACCTTCAGTTGTGTCACAAAAAAATGGACCTTGAAATCCCAGTTATTTCTGCCTCATGGAACGAATTATATTCTTTGGCCTCAAGTTGTGAGAATGTACCTCAAGGGTAAAGGGAAAGTGGGTCATCTAACAGATGTTCCTCACGTATCAGATGATCCTACATTCAAAAACAGGGAAGAAGCTGACTCAATGGTCATGTCCAGGCTGTGAGAATCCATGGAACTCAATATCAGCATGTCATGCATGCTTCTTCATTCCTCCAAGAAATTTGGGACTTTCTTACAGGATCTTACTCCAAGGTCAAAGATGAAGCCTTGAGCTATGAGATTCAGGTTAAAGTTGCTGCAACTAAACATGGAAACTTGTCTGTGAGTGGATATGTTTCTCAACTGCAAAGTCTCTAACAGGAACTAGAGCAGTACCAAGTCCTCAAGATGAAGTGCAGGATGCAGCCACTCTGAATGATTTCATCTAGAAACAGCGAAGCATGCACTTCTGGCTTGATTGAACCATGAATTTGATCAGATCAAAGTTCAAATTTTAGGTCAAAATAACTTTCTTGCCTTGGAAAAAATTATTTCCACAATCTGGGCCGAAGAGAGCAAGAGATCAGTAATGGTAGAAGAGAAAAATGGTGGAAGGGTTTGCATTATTTGCTAAAGGAGAGAAGAAAGATGAGCGTTTCTGTGCCTATTACAAGAAGTCTAGTCAATGGAAGGACAAGTACTGGAAACTTCATAGTAAAACACAAAGAATGAAACGGCATTCATCATGTGAATGTTCTACTGTTTAGCTGAGAATAATTCCCAACTTTATGAAGATATATGTGCTGCTGAACTTGAAAAATCCAAGGCCTGCTCCTAGAAAAACGTCCGGTGGTACTTCTTCTAGTCCATGCAGTCTTGCTATTTCACGTAAATGACCCTTTGGAGGATAATCCAATCCTTCCGGTCAACCTCATCTCCACATATAAGCTGGCCACAGACCTTAACAACACCTTTGAAGATGATATATACAGACACTTGGGGACCATCTCCTGTTCTTAACATTTCTGGAATGAGATGGTCTGTCTCATTTATTGATGATTGTACTAGGGTTACATGGATTTTCCTTCTAAAACAAAAAACTGACGTCAGTGACATTCACCATCTTGCTCTGTATAATTCAATGTGGAACGCATGTAAAAAATTAGAACCGATAACATAGCCAAAGTTTAGTTTCAAATTTCCATTGCCTTTCTTCTCCAAAACAAGGAATCGTCCATGGATCATCCTGTGAATATTCTCCATAACAATATTGAATTGCTGAAAGGAAAAACCAGCATCTGCTTGAAGTTTACTCATCCTCTGCTTTTTAAGAATATGTTGCAAAGAACTTTGATTCAGAACCTAAATCTGCTGAGAATCAAAAGGCCAGGAAACCTGCACATCATTATTCCAACCAGCAGAGGCACCAAAACCACACATACAACCCAAGAACAATGAACATCCTTCACAATCTCTGGCTGATGTGGCTGAAGCTTCACTTAATTCTGTTCCAAACAATTTTAACCATGACGGTGCTTTTCTAAAGTCTATACACGGAACTGGAGGCCCAGTTTGAACCGAAAGCAGGTTCAATCCCCTTCTCGAGCTACTGGACCTGAGACTCTGAGAGCACACCACACGAAGGTACCTTATCTGAAATTTAATCTAGTTCCAATTCAAACTGTTCAGAAATACCTAATTTAGGGTTATCTATTTCCCTAAGAATTCATGCCCACGCTCGCAAAAAAATCATCTCTATATCCATTAGCCAATCATGTGTCCTAATATCATTGCTCTCCTTTCTCATCGAAAATTCATAAAGACTTAAACCAAATCTCCATTCCTTTTAACGTTTTAGAGGCTCTTAAGAAAAAAGAATGTAGGGAAGCTATGAGAAAGGAAATGTGTATGCTCGAAAAGAAAGACACTTGAAAAGTTGTTCACAAACCCTTGGACAAGATACTATTGATTGCAGGTGATTTTATACTCTAAAAAGAGCAAGGTTGATGGCTCCTTGGAACGATACAAAGCACATTTAGTTGCTAGATAATTCACTCAAATGTATGGAATATGGAACTTTTGGCATTGAGGGGGTTGCAAAAATAAGGAACTTTTGCTTCAGTTGCAAAAATGAATATTTTGTGGGTTCTAATGTCATTGGTTGCTCACTTCAGCTGGCCCCTTTCACAATTTGATGTCAAAATGCCTTCTTTCATGGTAATCTGGATGAGGATATGTACATGCAATTTCCTTGAGTTTTCTCTTCCTCACCCTGCCCTAATCAGGTATGCAAGTTTGGAAGGCTCTGGGCTTAGCAGTCACAAAGGGTATAGTTTGAAAGATTTACACCTATTATGAAAGAATCGATGATCACAAAATAATTTCAAACATTCAGCTACAGGGGGAGTGACTATTTTCCGTGTATATGTTTACGATATTGGTGTCATAGCCTCATAGGTGATAAAAATGCTGGACAGTAGGGTATCTTAAGATACAGTTGAAAGCTGAATTTGAGTCTCTTAGTAGAGTTAAGTACTTTCTGAGAACTAAGGTTGCTCATTCATCTCATGGAATATTTATTTCTCAACAGAGATAAATTTCTCCTTTGCTTGAAGAAAGGGGTAAAAGTAGATCAAAACCATCTTCAACTCCCACTGAATCAGAAACTTGGTGACTCCAAAGATGTCCCAATTGTGGTAACAGCAATGTTCCAACAATTGTGTGGGGAAGCTGATGTATCTGTCCTATACCAGACCACATATTGCTTACCCAGTAGTCAATTTATGCATGACCCAAGACAGCCCAGTCTCAATGCTGCATACTCGACAGTTCACTACTTTAAAGGGTGTTTAGGATAAGGGTCACTTTTTAGAAGATGAAATAAACTAACCCTGGATTGGAATCCTTAACTGACACAGACTATTCTAGTTCTCATGTTGATACGTCATCAACTTAGGGATATTGCATGTTTTTAGAGGAAATCTTGTTGCACGGTTTATGTGAGATGTTATGGTTAAAAAGTCATACTGATAGATCTCAAGGTTCAGTGGAAGGAACCTATGGTTCTCATCTTCAAGTTCTGAACTAATATTATTAGGCTCCTTTTAGGTAGCTTTGTTGTTTTTACGGGTGATCATCTTTTTACACTTTGAGCCTCCAAACCTGTGTATAAATTCCATAAACCTTCTCAAGGAATAGATACCTCATAATCTTTTTCTTTTTCTGCTATTTCTTTACTTCATATTTTATTTTCATTATACTTTTGTAGCATGCAAAAATTCTCCCATCTACATGTGATTGGTATTAAAGTCCATACTTCTGAAAATGCATTCCATTGGCAACATGAAGGTAGAGCGGACCAGCTTGCTGTGTGCATAATTCCTCAACATATTTCCGCAAATCATTCTTCTCTACAAAATGGAAAACAAAGGAAACCCAAACAATCAAATAATGCTCCTAACAAAGCAAGACAATCCATCAAACGAAAAGTTTGTCAGGAATATAAAATTTAACAATAATAATATGACTTTCTTGATTGACACAAATTGAACTTAGATAGAGAAAACAGTAAATTTTGAGATACGTGGTAAAAAACAAAAGTTTTGTCTCCCACTGAACAATATTACCAGGGTAAGTGGAAACCGACTTATAACTTCCTAATTTTATGGACCTTTATTTGCAATCTCCCATGAAAATGTAACACTTTCAACAAATGAGATGATGTAAGAGATCAGTAGAACATCAAAAGGAGGCATGTACTATGCTGAAAAATATTCTTAAGCTAGTGTTGTTGCACAACCTTCCCTTTCCACTACCACCAAATAGTAAAAAATATTCTTTTTCTACGTTAAATATAATTTGACAAATTTTAGGTTTTATAACGAAAACCAACATTTTAAGGGTGTAAAGGTGTTTAGCAAGATTACATCAATCTCTAAAAAGGGTAATTAAGAGTCTCAAAACTGTTTCCGGACTCATCACAGTGGTGAAGAACTAATCAACGATGCCTAAAGTATATAGTTACAGTATAATTCTTTGTATGCTAGGATTTCTTGTGCATAATACCTTCTTACAAAAGCAACATGTTCTATTTATCTTACAATTTTTTGTAAAAAAGAATAAAAATTGATCAAACTAGTCGTAGAAACTTAGGTGGTCTGGGTCATAAAGCAGAGAGGAAAAAAAAAGAAAGAAAAAAAGCACAAGTGTTTGTGCTTGTATTAGGACACAATTCACTTGATGACAAAGCCACACGTCAACAGAGAACCATCTCATCTATTTAAGCTAGTTACAAATATTGGCTGCATAATTGATAATCACTAGTCCTTCCAATTATATGCAACTGCGCAAACAAGACTGCATTCACCAACTCTCTTCTTGACCATATCCCTTCAAGCTAGTTTCAAGCACATACTGTTTCCGTATCACTATTTGCATCGGATAGGTCAGGAAGAAATGTAACCCCATATTGCACTATCTTCCCAAGAATGATTTGCAATTACCAAGAGTAGGTTATGAAAAATATACAACTTGTAAGAATATTTAGTAGTAATACTTTCCACTGTGTAGAGTTTGCTATTTTGAAGAATAAGTTGTCAGTAGCTAATAATCTCTGTGGAGTTTTATAATGATATTAGTGTGGGCAGTGTCTTGTCAAAGTATTGGAATCTTGAAAGATACAATTAAAAAATTTGTTAAGAGCTGCAAGATGAAAAACTGCACAGAAGGATGCTATAGTGCTTATGATTTATAAAATAATAGGACAGAACAGATATTACAGAACCTTAGCCTACTAAGTATAGTTTCAAACAAACCATCGCAAAGCATACCTACTATCCTCCCAATCTACCTAGTTTCCTTCTACCCACAGAGTTCATGGGATAAACATATAAAGCATAAAAAGAGCCAAAGTCTTGAAATGTTAGCAGCCAGATATTTTTTTTGTATGTAAGATGGTAAAAAACAAATTGTTGCACGATGCATGATGGTACAGATCATCGTATAGTATTGCATGCACCTTTATATGATATTAAAGGACAACAGCATTTCGAAAGGTGGATCAGAATATCCCCTAACTCCTGATTCCAGTGGTGAAATAAATATCTGTCAAGGTGAATCGTGACCATCATAAGATAAATGAGGGGAAGTAGCAATACACACCATTTTCCAACCGCTGAATGTGAGCCAACAATGACTTTGTGTCGGTAGAAATATCATCCATTTCTGAAAACAAAACAATTATCAAATTTCTGTACAAGTATTTGGAAGTATAATGTTATTCAGAAGAAATGACAGGGCAACAGAACTATTCTGATTATGAACTTACCACCATTGTTGATGAAAATAACTAGTTTCTAGATAAACAGCCAGCATTTTGCTGGATGACTTAAATTAAGGTAGAAATTGGCAAGAGAAGGCATCACCATTAATCACTCTCTTTCCAGAAACATACAAGAGCAGGTCATGAAAGAAGTACCACACCATTTGTTTGATTGAATTCCGAAAATCTATCCTTGTTCAATTTCGGGTACTTGAAGCCGAAGATCCTAAACATATCTACATCGCCTAAAATCAACAGTCCAAGCAACACAAGGGGAAACATCGGATTCAACGGGACGGGAAGATGAAGAAAAATTGTCAACTTACCGAAGATAAATTTAAATCCGCAAACAGATGGCGCAATCAGAGATAGACGAACGACATGAGGGAGGGAGAGTGAAGATGATGAAGAGGGCGGTCTCTGCTGGCGAGAGCTGCAGCGCGGTAATGGCGGAAGAGATGGCGCAGAAATTGTAAACGAGAGAACGATGGTTTTTGAATAAGGTGAAGTGGTGGGGTTCACGCCCAGGTTTGAATTTTCGTTGAACCCAAATGGCGATTGACTCAGCAAACGAGCGTGAATCGCCACCTTCTTTTCTCCACTTTGTCATTTGTCATTTGTCATTTGTCTTTGTCATTTAGGCTCTGTGAATTACGCTGAAATGAAGAAGAAGAGACAAAGATACAGTTGCATCTTCACCTGCTGATGAGTGTGGTTTTGGAATCAGGCTGAAACTCAGAGGAGGAAGCTCAAGGGCCTACGAAGGGCTTTATTGTCCCTCCATAATTTCATCACCACTTTTCATATCCTTCCTCAATTTTAATTTTATACAATCTCACCATTAATTGAAAAATATCCATTTGCGAGAGAGCATTTTTTTAAGAAAAATTGGTCTCTCGCACTTATGAGAGAGTATTTATTTTAGTTAAGAAGATAGTCTCTCGCACATGGGATACGAGAGACTAAATGTCTGATTTTTTTTACCGAGACATTTAATACGGGGTTAAGGAGGTAAATTTAATTTACAGTTAGGAGTTAAAATTTAATGTTCGGATTAGATTTTTAGTATAAATATGAGGTAGATGATGAAGATGGTAAGAGTTGAATTAGAGTGTTTAAAGAGAGAGTTGGGAGAATTTGTTCATACAAAACACAATGTCTTCAAGTTCATTGGATGAATGAGGAGATCAAGCCATTCAAAATGAGGTATGGTGGATCCGGATTATTCAAAATCTATAATTTTATTATGTTGTATTTTTTGTTTATGTAGAACCTAATTTTGTTTTTAAATTAATTTAGATTTATGATGGACCGTCATTTGACCAATATGAAGGACCCGACTATTCGGAGATATTCACAACGGACGGATGGTGGAATGATAGAAAATCCATGATTGCTTAGGCTCGGGCCGAGGCAATGAAATACTTTATGTTGCTTATCATAAAACGGTCATGGAATGCGTCGGAATCACGGAGTTTCGGTATGGTGCACTTAGCGTGTGAACAATTCGGGACCAAGAAGGCTGGAAAGAGAAGAGTTGTTGACTTAAATGATGTCCCGGCGAAGACTCGGCGCACCCATTTGAAGAAATGTAATTGTCCATTTTTGTTGAATGGATATGAACAAGAGAGGGATGTGTGGCAGATGACGGTTGAGTGTGGATTTCATAACCACGCGTTGCCAACGCACCTAGAAGGCCACACTTTTGCCGGTCGTTTGACGAGTGAACAATTTCGAGACGTGGAAAGGGAAACAGCGGCCGGAACGGCACCGAAGGTTGTTCATAAGATATTGAGACAACATGTATACAATGCACGGGCGAAGATTCAAAGGCTAAAATAAGGAGTGATGAGCCCAAAGCAATACCTATTCGACATGTTGGTGAAAGAGAAATTCATTTTCGGTTTCAGGGAGTCCGACGATGGAAGCTTGCAAGACATTGCATTTGCCCATGAGAAATCGATCAAATTATGGGAGAAATATCATTACGTCATGATCATGGACACCACCTACAATACCAACATGTAAGCTTTTAATACGCTAATTTTCACCATTTTATTATGTTTACTTACTAGTGTAATTAATTTATTTTTTGTCTTATAGGTTCAAAATGCCATTTTTGGAGATTGTCGGTCAAACATGCACCGACTTGACATTTCATTGGGGCTTTGATTTATGACAAGGGAAGATGCGGATACATACAACTGGATTCTGCGCCAGATCGAAGGGTGGTGTCAAGCGTCTAAACACTAACCGGAGGTGATAGTGACCGATCGGGAACTTGGCCTTTTGAGGGCTATCCCTTGGGTTTTCCCGGATCCAGCACATTTGTTGTGTTCATGGCACGTCGACCGCAAGATAGAGGGACAAGTCTTTAAGAAGACACTGTCGGTAACAATGCAACAAAAATTTCAAAGTGATTGTATGGCGTTTTTCAAGTCAAAGTCAAGTGCAACATTTGAGGCCCGACACCAAGCAATGACCGAGCATTGGGGTGATCGGTGGGGGTTGATGGATTACTTGAACAAGACGTGGATATGTCATAAGGAGAAAATTGCAAGTTATTCGGTTGACCGATATTTCCACCTTGGTAACCAAGCTACAAACATGTATGCTTAATTTTGAAAATGTTATATTTTGCATAACTAGCATTTTATCTTTTTAGTTCAAGTAAGACTATTATCATGTTTCAAATGAACTTAATGCGTAGGGTTGAATCCGCACACTCTACTTTTAAGAGGCAAACTGATGTATCTAACTACCAACTCTCGACGTGTCTGAAGTATATCAATTTGATGTTGAGTGATGAGTTTCGTCGGATTATGGCATCATTGGAGCAATCCCGTTTCAAGACTTCGTGTGAGGTTGCAAACTTACCGATGTTTTGCCAACTATTGGGTAGGGTTTCCGATATTTGCCTACGAGATTTGCATTCGACGTACATCAAAGTATGCAAAGGGGATTACCTTCCGTATTGTGTATATTGCTCTATGTGGTCGTCTACCGGATTACCTTGTGCACATGAAGTGACGAGTATCATGAGAGAAGGACGGGTTTTCCTCTTGACGGATGTCCACATATTTTGGCGTGAGCTCGATTGGTTCGGGGTTCAGTCGAGTGGTCCAGGCAAACCGGTAGAGATCAATGAGAATCAAGTTGTTGTCACTGACCTTCAAAAGACGATCGAGTTAGGTTCCTTAGATGAGAACCAAGTTCGACAACTAGGTAACCCTTAATTGAGTTATTAATTAATTTATTTTTTCCATTTATTCAAAATGTCTTTTTTTAGTTATTAATGTATTTTATTTTTGTCTTTTAAATTCAAAATGTCATATTTTGAGTAAGTAATTTAATTTAATTTTTTGTTTTTAAGGTACTTTGTGGAAATCAATGCAAAATCCGGAGACTGTAAATTTGAGAAATCCTAATGTCAAAATTCCCAAAGGAAGACCAAAGAAGAAAACCGGGATGAAGAAGTCGGGGTTTGAACACGTCCGAGATGATATTAGACAAGCGAGGGAGAAAAGAAATGAACGGATAGACGAAGAACCACATATTCCACCGATTGTTATTTTTGGTTATAACTTCGGGACAGAGGTCTTCAATTCATTCATGGTTCCGTATATTGTCCACCTACAAAATGTATTAGGTGATCGAAATTGCGGATTTAGGGCTCTTGCAGTGTTGCTGGGTTTTGATGAAGAGCAGTGGACTGAGATGCGTGCCATCATGTGGAGGGAATTTTAGACGAACCCGTATCAATACATAACATTCCTTCCTGTCGGAGATACACTTGAGGATTTCGCAAACCGACTCAACTTGCTACACCGGGGTTGCTTAGCACCTACTTTCTACTGGTTCGATATGCCTATATGTGGTTTATTGTTCACCACTATTTAACAGTGCACCCTCGTTTATCTAGATTAGGGTGCTTCACATACACGTCTTCCCCTAATCCGACAAGAAGCCGCACCCGGAGCACCCCCTCCTAACACTACCTTGTTCATTTGTCGGGATGATCACGCTTCTCACTTTGCTGCAGTATGTTTACCACTTTGCTCGTTTTCTATTCTTTTTTTAATTGTAGTAACACTACCTAAACTTGTGTATAGATGTGGTTCTCCGATGGATGCCCAATACCTCCAATATTGAATAGTTGGTCAATTTTTCTTGATGATAGGTTAGAGGTACAATATGAAGCGCGCATCCAAGAATTTGAGAGGTTACGGGCATTGCGTCAACCACCGGGGTAGTTATGTTAGTCATGAAATGCATTGTAATCGGTCTTTTGTTATTGTTATGTTAGTCATGAAATGCATTGTAATCGGTCTTTTGTTAGTGTTATGTTAGTCATGAAATGCATTGTAATCGGTCTTTTGTTATTGTTATGTTAGTCATGAAATGCATTGTAATCGGTCTTTTGTTATTGTTATGTTAGTCATGAAATGCATTGTAATCGGTCTTTTGTTATTGTTATGTTAGTCATGAAATGCATTGTAATCGGTCTTTTGTTATTGTTATGTTAGTCATGAAATGCATTGTAATCGGTCTTTTGTTATTGTTATGTTAGTCATGAAATGCATTGTAATCGGTCTTTTGTTATTGTTATGTTATGTTAGTCATTAAATGTATTGTGTTTATTTGGATGAATTAGACAAACATAGAAAATACAAACTTAGCCAAATCCAAACTCAAATGTAGTCCATAGAATACAAACATAGTCGATGAATACAAACATAGTCGATGAAATACAAACTTAGCCAAATCCAAACTCAAAAATGGAAATAGTTATATTGCGTTGGTTGACTAGGTTGTGTGTCATAATCTCCTTGCGTGTCTCGCCAATGCTGTGTCACCGGATAGTCGGGCTCATGACCACCTAACATCTCTCTCAACCGTGATATATGTTGGTCCGTCGGCTGAGTCCCCTCCTCGATTATCCGTGCAAGTGCGGCCCCAACATGTTGTGAACACTACAAAAAAACATGTTCAAACAACATTAGTTATATTACAATATGTTTTTCAAATAAACTATTGAAACGCTTGAAAAAACATGTTCGTACCGAGATAAATCTAGTCGTAAGAGAAGGCTCGTATCCTGAACCGAAACCCATCCATGACTCTCGCAACAAATACGGGTGACAATGTCGGACATACCATTGCATATATCGTGTCGTGTCCTGCCACGGGGCATACGCATATAAAGCACTAGTAACAGAGCTCAAAGACTCGGGCAAATGACAGGTCTCCCATCTATAATCCTCATGTGCAAATGTCACCATGTAGTACCTTCCCGATGTTGCCCTATTCCTAACAACTGGATCAATGGATGGAGGTGGGATGTCCTGAATCCGTCCAAACTGTCGAGCAACCCTCTCTGGCATATAAGGCTCATGAATCGGGCCAAACCTGATCGTCCTTCTATACATGGACACTTGTAGATGTCCCCTGCATCCATGTCGTAGCCCTAACGGAGTACGGGGACCAAGTAGCGCTAGATGCATCCATGCTCTCGATCACACCCCGGATTTCTGCCAAACGCGTCTCCGAACGCACACCCGTACGATATGCAAAATTCTCCGTGCCCATGGGGTCATTTCTACTTCGACGTCTCATTTTCACATCAACATGAAAACATGGGAAGTACGTTGAGGTCCAATGTTAGCCCCAACAAGTACAAAACATTAGTACACTTAACATTTTTATGTTAGAAAGAAAAAACAAGGCGTAAATATCTTACCCATATGAGCGGACTAACCCCAACCATTTGTCTCGTACCGGTGTGCGAGCCCTCTCCCAACTGCCGATAGACATTAGCAAGGGCCGATGTGCCCCATGCCAACTGATGGGTGCTGCTATGATCAAATATGAAGGTCAAGAGTTCCCACTTGACCTTGTTGCCCGTCTTGTCCATAAAAAGGGTGTATCCAAGAAACAACAATAGCCAGGCAGACACAATAGCATATATGTGAATTACCGCCTCCCTCTATCAAGGCCTCCATCATGGACTGTATATCTGTTGTACGAAATCCTCTATTCGTACGGATAAGATGCCACTCGTCTTCTTCCCAGTCCCCAAAAAGGTGAGATGTTGCATCCCGTATCTCCGGCCAAGAACGAAACACCCCCAGGTCACGACCATCTGTAGGAAATCCGGTAATGTGAAAAACATCATGCAAAGTGATGGTCATCTCCCCGAACGGCATGTAAAATGTGTTCGTCTCGGGATACCATCGCTCTACAAATGCATGGATAAGAGCATGGTCGACATTACTCATCTGGACCGTAAAAAACGAACGCAACCCCGAGTTATCCACCAAAGTTCGCCACTTTGCATCCGCGGGGGCGTCCATATAAGTATGTAGCAAAGCATTTAGGGACGTAGTGGTTCTCCAAACTCTACGTACATCGGTCTATTCAACAAAATAAAGATAATTATCAACTTATGAAGTTATGAATGTCATTTGTTAATAATAATAACGAATAGGAACTTACGTTGGCCTCCGGATCCATCCAAATATCTTTCGCTTTATACGTTCCGGCGCACAAAGGCATTTGCTCACTTCAGAAGCTGAGACCTCCAAACCCATCAAACGCAAAGAGGCAGCCCAATTTTGACCCGGTCCCTAAACCCTAATGGCGGGTCCTGCACCCTTCTCTATTTAAACCCACCCTTTGTCCTCTCAATTCCCATCTCCACCTTCAAACCTTCTACGCACAAACAGAGAAGACTTCGCTTTATCTACAAGTATATCCTCCAAATGGCTCCCTCTCTTTCCTCTGCTAAGTTCCTCTCTACTCTCGTCGTCGACACTCTTTCCATCTCCCGGTATGCTCAATTTTCTTCATCTTCTCTTCTTTCAAGCTTTCATTTTCATATATGTTTCTAAATTATCATTCAAATTTCTCAACGGGATATATGTATATGTACTCTCGGTATCATTGGCGCCGGATTCGTTTCTGTTTTCTCCTCTTTGAAAGCGAGAATCCAGTTGCTTTGTGATTCTGCCTGCGACAGAGGATTTAAAATTTTAAAAAAATAAAAAAATTACGTCATTAGAAATCAGAATCAGATTTTATTATTAATTTTCAAGTACTGATTAATAAATAAATTATTACAAATGCAAGCGCGGATATGCAGCGGCTTCCCAAGGAGCGTTGGCAGTGAGAAGCGGAGGAGGAGCACCGGCGATTTTAGGAAAAGCCACTAAAGATAAGGCGGCTGAGAACGCGTGGGTACCAGACCCGGCCCCCGTCACCGGCCATTACAGACCGGCTTATCGTCCCAACGAGATCGACGTCGCTGAATAGCGTGAGATGCTTCTCAAACAAAGGACCAGATCTCAGTAAAGAACCAAAGAAGTAGATATCACAAATTGGTCGGCGGTGCGTGATTGATGGAGAAGAATACACAAAGAAGATCGGCGTAGAGATGATATCATTCGCCGCAATTTCTGCGGTGGAGGATGATCTGATGATGACTTTTTACAATAGGTGTTCTTCTCCATTAGTTTTTCTTGAATTTTAAATTTAAAAGTGTTTTCATGATATTCCAGTGTTTGTTGTAACTTTTATTTAATATATATAAAAGCGGAAGCGTTACATGTTGAATAGAAAAATCGTGGAGTTCTCCTCTCCGGCTTGTGCCACTTGCTCTGCTGTTGTTGTCTGTTACTATTGTTCTTTTGAGATTCCTTTGATAGGAGGTATGAAATTCATTCGCTTTTTAGCTGTTTTATCACCCGTGATATTCATTTTTCAGCTTTGGGAATTTGCTCATACGGGGAAAATAGTCTCTCCATATTTTAGGTATGAGTTTGGTATCTCCCTTCTATACCTATCAATTAGGGGTGGGCAAAACCAATCCGATCCGTCGATCCGGCCCGAAAAATCCGTTGACCCGATCCGGGAAAACCCGATTTTTAGTATCCGTTTTGATCCGGTCCGTATCCGATCTGGAAGATTTTTCCGGATCACCGGATCGGATACGGATCTGCATTTTAGGCATTCGGATATCCAAATATTAAAAAACGGATATCCGCCGATGTCCGGATATTTTTGGATATCCGCGGATCGCCGGATCGTTGGGTATCCGCGGATCATCGGGTCATCAGATATCCGTGGATCAATCGGATCGTCGGATATCCGTAGATCATCGGATCACCGGATATCCGCCGGTCGCCGGATATCCAGAAATATCCGGTTAAAAACATTTAATTATAAAAAAATATTTGTATAAATATTAATCAAACAAACAATAGATTTATACTTAAATAGCATAAAAATATTTGTATGTATACAATATAGTAATTTTGTACTAATATTCATATTTGATAATATTTAATTAAATAAACAATAAATTTATACTTAAAAAAGTTGTATATTATAATTTTGTACTAATATTTATTTTTAAAATTATATTCATTATAAAAATATATTGCGCTGTAAAAATATATTTCGTTTTAAACTAACAAATGTTCATAAAAATCTTTTAATATAAATTGATCTCATTTTAACATATAGATGTTATAAATATGAATATGTCTTTGTTTATAACTTAATAACTTGTATATGTACAAGTTAGTCTCGATAATGTATTTTACTATTTTATCATAAGTCGATCTTGTTTAAAGTTTTAAACTAACAAATGTTCATAAAAATCTTTTAATATAAGTTGATCTCGTTTTAACATATAGATGTTTATAAATATGATTATGTCTTTGTTTATAACTTAATAACTTGTATATGAACAAGTTAGTCTCGATAATGTATTTTATCATAATTGATCTTGTTTACACTTTTAAACTAACAAATGTTCATAAAAATCTTTTAATATAAGTTGATCTCGTTTTAATATATAGATGTTTATAAATATGATTATGTCTTTGTTTACAACTTAATAACTTGTATATGAACAAGTTAGTCTCAATAATTTATTTGATTATAAGTTGATCTCGTTTAAACTAACAAATGTTCATAATAATCTTTTAATTTAAGTTGATCTCGTTTTAACATATAGATGTTTATAAATATGATTATGTCTTTGCTTACAACTTAATAACTTACATATGTACACATTAGTCTCGATAATGCATTTTATCATAAGTTGATCTCATTTAAACTAACAAATGATCATAATAATCTTTTATTATAAGTTGATTTCGTTTTAACATATAGATGTTTATAAATATGATTATGTCTTTGTTTACAACTTTATAACTTGTATATGAACAACTTAGTCTCGATAATGTATTTTATCATAAGTTGATATCGTTTCACCTAACAAATGTTCATAATAATTTTTATCTTTTAATATAAGTTGATATCGTTTTAACATATAGATGTTTATAAATATAATTATGCATTTGTTTACAACTTAATAACTTGTATATGAACAAGTTAGTCTCGATAATTTATTTGATTATAAGTTGATCTCGTTTAAACTAACAAATGTTCATAATAATCTTTAATATAAGTTGATCTCGTTTTAACATATAGATGTTTATAAATATGGTTATGTCTTTGTTTACAACTTAATACCTTACATATGTACACGTTCGTCTCGATAATGCATTTTATCATAAGTTGATCTCATTTAAACTAACAAATGGTCATAATAATCTTTTAATATAAGTTGATTTGGTTTTAACATATAGATGTGTATAAATATGATTATGTCTTTGTTTACAACTTAATAACTTGTATATGAACAAGTTAGTCTCGATAATATATTTTATCATAAGTTGATCTCGTTTAAACTAACAAATGTTCATAATAATCTTTTAATATAAGTTGATCTCGTTTTAACATATAGATGTTTATTAATATGATTATGTCTTTGTTTACAACTTAATAACTTGTATATGAACACGTTAGTCTCGATAATGCATTTTATCATAAGTTGATCTCATTTAAACTAACAAATGATCATAATAATCTTTTAATATGTAACATCCGGAAATTTTATTCCAGACGTGGAGCGTTTTGTAGATCTTCCCGCAGGCACGAGGTGTCGAATGCCGGGATTTATTCCTAAAATCCCGAGCTGACCCGTCGTTATTCCCTTTTCCGCTTTCCGACCCTTTGTTCCGAGCTGAGGTGACAAGAGGTCATTTCCGACCCCTCGTTCCGAGCAAAGAGGACTAGATGTCAGCTGTCCCCTCTCCCTTTTGGCAGCCCCTTCTCCCTCCCTCTCTCTCTCCTCTCTTTCTCTTTCACGTTACTCTCTTCCTCTCTTCCTCTCTTCTCTCTCTTTGCTCTTCTTTCTCCATGGAAGCTCTTGGTTATGGACTGCAGTAGAGGAGGATCAAATCTGGTGTGGTAAGCTTCTCCCTCTTCCTTCCTTCTCCTCCTTGGCTGCTTAACTCTTTCTTCTTCCCCCTTCACCCATGATCATGGTTGAAGCTCTTGAGAAGCTTTTTCCTCAAATCCTTGCATGCATGTGTTCTTAGATCGATTAGGTTGTGGAGAGGAGTCTAAGATCAGTGGTTGGTATTTAGAGAAGACCCAACAAGGAGAGGAGGAGATTGGAGCCAAGGATCCACAATCGAAGACGAGTTTCTACAGTGAAACCGCGGGGGCGGCTCATCACGGCCACAGGGGCGGATCCAGACAACCGCCGGTGCGGCTCATCACGGCCGCAGGGGCGGATCCAGGCTCCAAACCACCGCAGGTGTGTCTCCAGCGCCGCAGGGGGCGGCTCCAGGGCGGCAGCAAGGCGCAGGGGCGGCTCTTGGGTCCGCAGGGGCGGCGGTTGTGTTCCGCAGGGGGCGCCAGCTTGACTCCGCGGTTGCGGTTTCTTCAACAGTAGGCTTCTCCTCTCCCTTCCTCTTCGTTCCTTCCTTAGTTTTGTAGTTGTATCATGTTAGTAGCATGCCTAGGATGGATCTAGAGTAGCTTGAGATGCCACTTAGTGGTTGTGAACCTAGGAGCCCTTAAGGCTCGATGTAGTGATGGTTATGAGTATGTTGAGCATGGTGGACCTTCTAGGCTAGCTTGTTTCTTCTTGGCTGAGGTTTAAGATCAAGTGAAGTTATAAGCTGTTGTGAATTGCTTTCATGTGCTGAAAGTGTGGGGAGTACCTTGGACCCTAGGATGCATTCCTAGCTTGAGGGTTAGGTGATCTGTCTTAGATCACTAGAGTGAAGTCTAAGACTTCTTGAGCGTGAGCATGTATTGATCTGCATATCTCCTGTGAGCAGGTTGTGGGCTTCCTCCTTAAGGAAGCGAGAGTGTTGTGATTTGAGTGTTGTGACGAGGTAAGTCTCCGGACTTACTTAGCTCGTATTTTACGTATTAGCATCGATGTGTGTTGGTGGTGTGTGTTTGTGTTATTGTTTATGTTATAAACAACTAAACCGGTAAATAGGACCACCGACTTTATATATTTTGGCCCAAGTGTATGATAACGGGCGGTGACATCATCTGCCTAGCTCTTGCGATAGTCTAGGAGGTTCTCGGCGACTAGCCCGGGCGGGTAGACGGTCGGATGCATCAGTACCATTCCTTGCCGGTAAATAGGGACCGAGACGAGACCACGGTGGTTCTCGTGTCACAAACCTAAGTTGAATTAGAACGGGATACGACTTAATAATAAAGAGATAATAAACCGGACTTGTGTGTTTTGGAGTATGTATGTGTTATGTGATATATGTGTGTATGTGCCTTCACCTCTTTTCTAATGCTTCGAATATGAGCTAACGGTTTTAAACCGTTGTGTAGATGCCTTGCAGGTTAGGGACGCCGCCGAGTAAGGTGGAGGAGTGGACAGCCGGGGTCTCCGTACATTATAGGACGGGGACGTTTTTGGGGTTATGCCTTTGTGTTATTGAATTATGTTGTACGGTTTAGATTTCCTTATCGGAGTTATGTCGTTTTGAGGGCTCGGCTGAGTTTTCACCTTGTATCTTTACTTTTCAGTTTTCCGCATACATTATAAACGGTTGAGTTTTGCCTTTATTTGTGCCTTGTTGGAAAGGTCCGGTAAAATTGTTGTCAGGCTAAGGGTCGGGACCCATTGTGAGGTCTCGCCCGTAGCATCTTGAGTCCCGCGGATTTGGGGTGTTACAAAAGTGGTATCAGAGCCCTAGGTTGTCAACAATGGCACTCGCAATCTTTTAAGGGCCGAATGAAGAATAAACAGAACCCACACGAGTTCTGACTTTTCGTTTTCAAAATCATGTGCATGAGTCGGGTTTGGGTTAGAATGTACGGGACCACCACTCCTTCCGCAAACCTCGGCGACATAGATCTCTGGATTTGATGTAGGTATATATATTATTACATAGTTATATATATATGGCCTTATGATGTTTTTGGATTTGTATGTACCTAGCTATGTATGTGGCCTTAGGATGTTTTGGACTTGATTTATATGTATAGTTATATAGGAGGATTATTATACGTTTTGGACCTTGTTTTGTTGTGATGGAATTCCGGGTGTGTTATATTAGTAGTAATGTGGACATAGGACATATATAGTCTTATATACGGATTCTTATATATATAGTAGCGTATAGAGATACGGACCTAATAGAAAGAGAATAATACGTTACCATCACCTTTGAGACGGCGTCGTTGGCGTGGGATAGCGTTCATACGTGGAGGAGTACGCTCAAGTATCGAGTTGATCTTTTCGTGCTAACGAACACGATGACGTTTCGCGGATTCCTTTACAAGGATGTCGAAGAGGAGGAGTAGAGATGACATAAGCGAAGGGCAACCAAGTAAAAGAAAACTCGAGACAACGTAAGAGCAATCAAGATGGAAGAAATACAAGAGAAGGGAGCAACATTAAAGTGTAGAAGCGGTTCTAAAGAAGCCATGATCGAACGACGATGAGAACAATGGAGATAACAAACTTAAGTTCTTCAAGAAGACGCTGGACAACTAAAAATGAGAATCGAGGGGTGCATTCTAACACGGTTAAAGGCGGTGTTCCATCACGAGAAGTGAAGCTTTCCTTAGACGCTACTAAGCTTTGGAGTCAAGGTGAGAAACGTGATCGAACCAAGTGTGAAAGATGTAAGATACCTTAAGTTAAAGCTTACGAGGTACCATTAAGTGAAGAGTCAACATTACGAGAGTTATGAGAAGAATGGCAAGGTGGGGATTCATGTCGAGTTGACTGGTTTCCGTTATGACGATAAGGCGAAGAAACGCCAAAAATGAGGAAGGGTGTATGAATGATGATCCTAAGAAGATGAGAGCAACACGTGGATGCTAACTAACGTTAGAGATTTTGAGAAGACGCACTTACAAGATATCATGAAGCGCGGTTAAGCCTATGAAGGTGAGTCATGTGACACAACAACGCCGAGAAGGGTATATTTATCTCGCAGAAGGAAAAGGAAGCGTGGAAAGAAGAATGAGGTAACGGAGTTTAAGGTAGAGTACCCCGAGAGGGTAGCCTTCATGAGAATGGTAACATGGAAGCATAGAAGAATGGTAAGTCATTGACATAGGAGAAGGTAAGTTATCAGCTAATTGGTGACAACCGAGAACGCGCATGTGCGGGTGGTCTATGGATGAGTGTGGGGGAGAGTAATCAGGCTGTGAGATCATAAAGGAACGGTAACAAGAACTTAGAATACATCTTAAACTCTTGATTTGAAGTTGTTATGGAAAACACCAGTTTGCGAAAAGAGAGACGGTTATCTCCATTTGTACATTGATTACAATGAGCCGAACAAGATTACAATGAAGAACAAGTACCCCTTACCACGTATAGATGATCTACTCGACCGGTTGCAAGGGTCGGTGGTCTCTTCTAAGATCGAGTTAAGGTTTGATTGTCACCAATTGAGAAGTCGAGACTGGGATATTGCAAACACGACATTCCGGACAAACCATGGTCACTACGAGTTGTAGTGATTCCATATGGGCTTACTAAGGCCCCGAATAAGACATTTTGTTCCACTCTCGAAGAAGACAAAAGTTGTATGACCAGTTGTCTCGGGATGACAACCTCCGAAGGATGTGAAAGAAGTTACAAGTTTTCTTGGATGTGTTGATCATTACCGGATTTGTGGAGAGATCCTCCAAGTAACACCATCTATGGCTAACCTACTCCGGATGACGATGAAGTATTGAGTGGGACGAAAATGGACAATGGAGTTGTTGAGAGTTAAGAGGAGATTCATTGGTGCAACTGTTTTGAAATTGCCTCGAGGTATGATCGGTTTGAAGTGTACAAGTGATTCTTCAAGACATGGTCTTGATTGAGTATTGAGAGACGATGTAAAGGTTATAGCATTCATGTCTCGTTAGTAGAAGCAGTGTGAAGCAAAGTATTTCCTTCATTACTTAGAACTTGCAACAAGAATTGAGGAAACATAACATCAAAGTGTGGTTTGACAAGAACCAAAGCCAACGGTGTAAATTGGAAGTTCGATCTTCTTTGTTAGGGACAAGCAAAGAAGAAACATAATGGAAATGTTGTAGTGAGAAAGACCCGAGAAGGAAGTTGAGTTTCCGATACATCGGACCTTTTCGAGATCTTAGTGCAAGTTGGGAAAGTGTTTTACCGGCTGGCATGACCGCCTCCTAGGACGGTCAAGGAGGTGCGCAGTTTCTTGGGCTTAGCGGGATACTACCGCCGTTTTGTTGAGGGTTTCTCCGTGATTGCACGACCACTCACTTCCTTGCTAAGGAAGTCTACTAGGTTCGTCTGGTCCGAGCCATGTCTGCACAGCTTCGAGGAGCTGAAGAGGAGGTTGACCTCCGCTCCTGTGTTAGCCCAGCCTGAGGGCGTAGAGGATTTTTGTAATGTATAGTGACGCCTCCAAGCTAGGCTTGGGGTGCGTTTTGATGAAGAGAGGTAGGGTTATTGCGTACGCTTCTCAGCAGCTGAAGCCGTACGAGGAGAATTACCCTACCCATGATATTGAGCTAGCGAAAGTGATTCATGCCCTGAAGATCTGTCGACATTACTTGTACGGGGCTACATGCCAGATCTTCACAGACCATAATAGTCTGAAGTATATATTCACTCATCGGGAGTTGAATAACCGCCAAAGGAGATGGTTGGAGCTTATTAAGGACTTTGACTTAGAGATTTTGTACCATCCTGGGAAGACGAACGTAGTCACCGATGCTTTGAATAGGAGGACACCTCGAGAGGAGGCTATAGCTCGACTTACGGTTCAGCCACATTTGCAAAGGGATTTGATAGGTTTGAAGTTGGATATCCGGTTCCCGGATACGGACTGTTGTTTGTCCGAGTTAGAGGTATCACCTGAACTGTCCGGAGAGATCCGGCAGAAGTAGGAGGGATGTCCCATTTTGATGAGGATCCGGGACAGGATGTCCCGAGGAGAGGCACCATAGTTTATCATAGGAGCAGACGGGCGATTGAGACGCCAGAGACGTATTTGTGTACCGTCAGATCAGGAGTTGAGAGAGCGGATTTTGCATGAGGCACATTCCACACCTTACCCAGTGCACCCAGGCACGAGTAAGATGTACCAGGATATTAGGAGATTTTATTGGTGGGGCGGGCTCAAGCCCGATGTAGCTAGATATGTGGCCCGATGCGCGACCTGCCAACAGGTCAAGATCGACAACCAGAGACACGGAGGAGAGCTTCACCCACTGCCCATGCCGCAGTGGAAGTGGGAGGACATATCCAGGGATTTCGTTACTGGTCTGAGACCAAGTAGGAGCTTCGATGCGATATGGGTAGTAGTAGATCGGTTGACGAAGACTACACGTTTCATCCCTATACGGGAAACGTGGCCGGTGAGTCGTTTAGCCGAGGAGTTTACCCGTTAGATTGTGAGATTACATGGAGTACCGAGGACCATCATCTCGGACAAGGACGGGCGTTTTACCTCGAGGTTCTGACATGAGTATATTGGGATGACACCGTATGAGGTATTGTATGGACGGAGATGCCGTACTCCCTTATGTTGGGACGAGCCGGGGAGTTCTAGCGTTGTAGCTCCAGATCAGGTACCAAGACGACGTGGCTAGAGTTGCTTTGATCCGAGAGAGGATGTTGGCACGCAAAGCCGTCAGAGGTCGTATGCGGATAGGAGGCGTAGACCTCTCGAGTTCAGGGTGGGAGCTCAGGTGTGGTTGAGGGTATCACCGACGCGGGGCGTCAGGCGATTCGGCATTAAGGGGAAGTTAAGCCCCCGATATGTCGGTCCATTCGAGATCTTGGAGAGAGTCGGTGAGGTGGCATACCGGTTAGCACTGCCACCGCGGTTGGAGGGTATACATCCGGTATTTCATGTCTCTCAGCTGAGAGAATACATACACGACCCGAGGCACATCATTAGCCACGAGGACCTAGTGGTCGAGCCGGACCATACTTTTGCAGAGCATCCGATAGAGGTTTTAGAGCGGAGTACGAGGCGCCTTCAATCGAAGGAGATACCGATGCTGAGAGTGCAGTGGTCGAGGCGAGGAGCCGATGAGGCTACATGGGAGACGGAGGATAGTATCCGGAGGAACTATCCCGAGTTTTACGCAGATTTAGCGACATCGATAGGACCGTCGGGTTAGTCCCGAGATCTTCCCTTGTTTATTCTATGTGTTTATATCATGACGTGTTATGTGAGTTCGTATGAGTATATGTGTACCTTGCGAGGTCTTGATGTGATTTTATTCGTAGACTTCGATAAGAGCCCGATAGTTGACGTTTTTATGAGTTCCACGTGGTTACGAGACGTGTTTGATCGAGACTGCTGCGGTGTAGCAAGTTTCGGGGTCGAAACTTGTTTTTAGGGGGGTTAGTTGTAACATCCGGAAATTTTATTCCAGACGTGGAGCGTTTTGTAGATCTTCCCGCAGGCACGAGGTGTCGAGTGCCGGGATTTATTCCTAAAATCCCGAGCCGACCCGTCGTTATTCCCTTTTCCGCTTTCTGACCCTTCGTTCCGAGCTGAGGTGACAAGAGGTCATTTCCGACCCTCGTTCCGAGCAAAGAGGACAAGATGTCAGCTGCCCCCTTTTCCCCTTTGGCAGCCCTTGTCCTCTCTCTCTCTCTCTCTTTCTCTTTCACGTTACTCTCTCCTCTCTCTTCTTCTCTCTCTTGCTCTTCTTCTCCATGGAAGCTCTTGTTATGGACTGCAGTAGAGGAGGATCAGATCTGGTGTGGTAAGCTTCTCCCTCTTCCTTCCTTCTCCTCCTTGGTTGCTTAACTCTTTCTTCTTCCCTCCTTCACCCATGATCATGGATGAAGCTCTTGAGAAGCTTTTTCCTTAAATCTTTGCATCATGTGTTCTTAGCTCGATTAGGTCGTGGAGAGGAGTCTAAGATCAGTGGTTGGTGTTTGGAGAAGACCCAACAAGGAGAGGAGGACATTGGAGCCAAGGATGATCGAAGACGAAGAAGACGAGCTTCTGCAGCGAAAGCGAAATAACCAGCCGCAGGGCATGGCAGGGGCTTCGCTAGGGGCGCGGGGCGGTTGCTCCGGGGGCGCCAGCTTGACTCCGCGGCTGTTTTCTTCAACAGTAGGTTCTCTTCTCCCTTCCTCTTCGTTCCTTCCTTATTTGTAGTTGTATCATGTTAGTAGCATGCCTAGGATGGATCTAGAGTAGCTTGAGATGCCACTTAGTGGTTGTGAACCTAGGAGCCCTTAAGGCTCGATGTAGTGATGGTTATGAGTATGTTGAGCATGATGGACCTTCTAGGCTAGCTTGTTCCTTCTTGGCTGAGGTTTAAGATCATGTGAGGTTATAAGCTGTTGTGAATTGCTTTCATGTGCTGAGAGTGTGGTGAGTACCTTGGACCCTAGGATGCATTCCTAGCTTGAGGGTTAGGTGATCTTGCTTAGATCACTAGAGTGAAGTCTAAGACTTCTTGAGCGTGAGCATGTATTGATATGCATATCTCTTGTGAGCAGGTTGTGGGCTTCCTCCTTAAGGAAGCGAGAGTGTTGTGATTTGAGTGTGGTGACGAGGTAAGTCTCCGGACTTACTTAGCTCGTATTTACGTATTAGCATCGATGTGTGTTGGTGTGTGTGTTTGTGTTATTGTTTATGTTATAAACAACTAAACCGGTAAATAGGACCACCGACTTTATTATTTTGGCCCAAGTGTATGATAACGGGGTGACATCATCTGCCTAGCTCTTGCGAGAGTCTAGGAGGTTCTCGGCGACTAGCCCGGGGTAGACGGTCGGATGCATCAGTACCATTCCTTGCCGGTAAGTAGGGACCGAGGCGAGACCACGGTGGTTCTCGTGTCACAAACCTAAGTTGAATTAGAACGGGATACGACTTAATAATAAAAAGATAATAAACCGGACTTGTGTGTTTTGTGTTATGTGATGTATATGTGTATGTGCCTTCACCTCTTTTCTAATGCTTCGAATATGAGCTAACGGTTTTAAACCGTTTGTGTAGATGCCTTGCAGGTTAGGGACGCCCCGAGTGAGGTGGAGGAGTGGACAGCCGGGGTCTCCGTACATTATAGGACGGGGACGTTTTGGGTTATGTTTTGTATTGTTTTGTGATTTTGTTGTACGGTTTAGATTTCTTATCGGAGTTATGTCGTTTTGAGGACTCGGCTGAGTTTCCACCTTGTATTTTACTTTTCAGTTTCTCGCATACATTATAAACGGTTTGAGTTTTTGCCTTTATTTGTGCCTTGTTGGAAAGGTCCGGTGAAATTGTTGTCAGGCTAAGGGTCGGGACCCATTGTGAGGTCTCGCCCGTAGCATCCCGAGTCCCGCGGATTTGGGTGTTAGTCCGAGTCCCGCGGGATTTGGAGTGTTACCAAAGGCTTTCAT
>NCTC01003594.1:0-10148 GCA_002319775.1 Fagopyrum tataricum
CAATGGGATACGTCCCCGACCTCTCGCGCCTGGAGGTCTTCCTACTCGTCCCCGTCTCGGGACGGTAGGAGAAAAAGAGGGTGTTTACCCCTGGCGGGTCCTACGTAAGCGGTAGCTCTCGTACGTGCCATCTAATAGCTTATGGCGTTTACTTATGTATAAATACATAGGTAATACTTACGATCTCGGTATGATAAAACTTCTAAAGGCATAAAGGTAAGCATGATGACAATATACATCCAAGGCATACAAGCCCAAAACATCCTAAGGTCCCATACATAGCTAGGTACATACAAATCCAAAAACATCCTAAGGCCATATATATAAATAACTACGTAATAATATACATACATACATCAACTCTAGAGATCAAAGTCGCTGAGGTTTGCGGAAGGAATGGTGGTCCCGCACATTCTAACCTAAACCCGACTCATGTACATGATTTTGAAAACGAAAAGTCAGAACCCGTGTGGGTTCTGTTTATTCCTCATTCGGCCTTTAAAAAGATTGTGAGTGCCATTGTTGTCAACCTAGGGCTGTTATACCACTTTTGAAACACCCCAAATACGCGGGACTCGGGATGCTACGGGCGAGGCCTCACAATGGGTCTCGACCCTTAGCCTGACAATAATTTCACCGGACCTTTCCAACAAGGCACAAATAAAGGCAAAACTCAAACCGTTTATAATGTATGCGAAAAACTGAAATGTAAAGATACAAGGTGGAAACTCAGCCGAGTCCTCAAAACGACACAACTCCGATAAGAAACTTAAACCATACGATACGATCCAACAAAACAAGACATAACCCAAAAAACGGCCCCGTCCTATAATGTACGGAGACCCCGGCTGTCCACTCCTCCACCTCACTCGGCGGCGTCCCTAACCTGCAAGTAATCTACAAAAACGGTTTAAAACCGTTAGCTCATATTCGAAGCATTAGAAAAGAGGTGAAGGCACATACATACATATATCACATAACACATACATACTCCAATACACACAAGTCCGGTTTAATCTTTTTATTATTAAGTCGTATCTTGTTCTAATTCAACTTAGGTTTGTGACACGAGAACCACCGTGGTCTTGCCTCGGTCCCTACTTACCGGCAAGGAATGGTACTGATGCATCCGACCGTCTACCCGCCCAGGCTAGTCGCCGAGAACCTCCTAGACTCTCGCAAGAGCTAGGCAGATGATGTCACCGCCCGTTATCATACACTTGGGCCAAAATAATATAAAGTCGGTGGTCCTATTTACCGGTTTAGTTGTTTATAACATAAACAATAACACACACACACACACCACCAACACACATCGATGCTAATACGTAAAATACGAGCTAAGGAAGTCCGGAGACTTACCAAGTCACCACACTCATTTCGCAACACTCTCGCTTCCTTAAGGAGGAAGCCCACAACCTGCTCACAAGAGATATGCATATCAATACATGCTAACGCTCAAGAAGTCTTAGACTTCACTCTAGTGATTTCAGCAAGATCACCTAACCTTCAAGCTAGGAATGCATCCTAGGGTTCAAGGTACTCACCACACTCTCAGCACATGAAAGCAACTCACAATAGTTTATAACCTCACATGATCTTAAACCTCAGCCAAAAGGAACAAGCTAACCTAGAAGGTCCATCATGCTCAACATACTCATAACCATCACTACATCGAGCCTTAAGGGCTCTTAGGTTCAAAACCACTAAGTGGCATCTCAAGCTACTCTAGATCCATCTTAGGCATGTTACAACTACATAACTAAGGAAGGAATGAAGAGAACCTACTGTTGAAGAAAACGCAACCCCGGAGTCAAGTTGGCGCCCCTGCGGATCTGTCACCGCACCCGCGGCCTCCTGGCGCCGCCCCTGCGCCTCCTGGCGACTCCTGGCGCCTACTGCCGCCTCCTGGCGCCGCCCCTGCGTCTCCTGCCTCCGCCCCTGCGGCTCTTGGCGCCTCCTGCCGCTGCCCCTACGGCTGCTGGCGCCTCTTGGCGCCGCCCCTGCGGTGGCTGGATCCGCCCCTGTGGTGTCCTTGATCCGTACCCGCGGCTCTGATGATCCGCCCCCGCGGTCACGCTGCAGAAGCTCGTCTTCTTCCTCTTCGACAGTGGATCCTTGACTCCAATTTCCTCCTCTCCTTGCTAGGTCTTCTCCAAACATCAACCATTGATCTTAGACTCCTCTCTACGACCTAAACAAGCTAAGAACACATGCATGCAAAGATTCAAGGGAAAGCTTCCTCAAGAGCTTCATCCATGGCCATGGATGAAGGAGGGGGAAAGAAAGGGATAATCAACAATGAAGGAGAAGGAAGGAAGAGGAAGAAGCTTACCACACTTGATCTGGATTCCCTTACTGTAGTCCACAATCCAAGAGCTTCAAAAAATGGAAGAAGAGCAAAGAGAGAGAAGAGAGGAAGAGATTAACGTGAAAGAGAAAAGAGTGGAGAGAGAGAGGGAGGGACAAGGGGCTGCCAAAAGGGAGAGGGGACAGCTGACATCTTGTCACCTCCGCTAGGAACGAGGGGTCGGCTGTCGTCTTGTCACCTCAGCTAGGAACGAGGGGTCGGAAAGTGGAAAAAGGGAATAACGCATAGTCAGCTCGGGATTTAGGAATAAATCCCGGCACTCGGCGCCTCGTGCCTGCGGGCAACTGAGCCACTAACGGGGGAAGATCTGCACGTGTTGTTAGGTATTTGCAAGATAGATCTCTACCGAGAAATCGGGAGTGGAGTGGTCAGCCGGGTTTCCGTACTAGAAGTTTGGGTATTGGATTATATTTTATGTTCTATTTATTTATTAGCAGTAGAATTGGTGTAGTATACAGTTGGCTGATGTACGAGTTTAGAGTCTGTTAAGATTTAATTACGCATTTGTGAAAGAATTTGTATATCAATATTTGTGCCTTGTTCCAAGGTCCGGCGTTATTGACGTCAACCTAAGGACGTGACCCACCATGAGGTCCTAGCCAGTGACACTCCGAGTTCCCCGAATTCGGGGTGTTACACCTTAAGCTAGCTTGACCGCCAAAGCCAAACCGTCTGCTTTTGCCGGAAACCGTTAATTAAATCCGACCAAAATTCATTAAGCCCTCTTACCTATCCAATTACAAAACCGGAACAAGCTCGTATTACGAGCCTTTATTTTATAGTTTTTCTAACGAACGTAGTTTACCGAAACTAATTTCGTTATTCGTAGACCGTTAATTCTTAATTTCTTATTTTTAATGTTAAAAATATTAAAAAGTAAAATAACAATATTTTTCCTTACGTAAGTTAATAAATCTAAACAAATGACTAACGTGTATCAATCGAGAAGAAGATTTAAATTAATTAAAAAAACCCGCAAAAAAAGGTGTGCAACACGAAGACTTCCTAGGAGGTCACCCATCCTATTACTACTCTCGCCCAAGCACGCTTAACTTCGAAGTTCTGATGGGATCCGGTGCATTAAATTTGACCAAGCAGTTGTAAGCCCTCTTACCTATCCTATTACGATACCGAAATATGCTCGTACTACAAACCTTTATTTTATAGTTTTTCTAACTAAAGTAGTTTACACCGCAAACTAAGTCCGATATTTGCAGACCGTTAATTCTTAATTTCTTATTTTTATTATTAAAAGATTATATTAAAAAACATTTTCCTTACGTTAGTTAATAAATCTAAACAAAGGCTAACGTGTATATATCGAGAAGAAGATTTAAATTAATTAAAAAAAACGCAAAAAGAAGGGTGCAACACGATTACTTGCTAGGAGATCACCCATCCTAGTACTACTCTCGCCCAAGCACGCTTAACTTCGGATGGGATCCGGTGCATTAGTGCTGGTATGATCGCACACGTCTACTTATGCCACCTTCCCGTAATTATGTATCTGCCTCCAACCTCCCATTAAGCTAGCTTGACCGCAAAAACCGAACCGTCTGCTTTTCCCGGGAACCGTTAATTAAATCCGACCAAGAAGTTTTATGCCCTCTTACTAATCGTATTACGAAACCGGAACAAGCTCGTACTACGAGCCTTTATTTTGTAGTTTTTTAAAATGAACGTAGTATACCGCAAACTAATTTCGTTATTCATAGACCGTTAATTCTTAATCTCTTATTTTTAATATTAAAAAATTTAAAGAATATAATAAAATATTTTTTTCCTTACGTAAGTTAATAAACCTAAGCAAAAGGCTAACGTGTATCTATCGAGAAGAAGATTTAAATTAATGATAAAACGCAAAAACAGGGATGCAACAAGAGGTCACCCGTCATAGTACTACTCTCGCCCAAGTACGCTTAGCTTCGGAGTTCTGATGGGATCCGGTGCATTAGTGCTAGTATGATCGCACCCGTCTACTTATACCACCTCCCCGTACTTGTGTATTTGCCTCCATGCTCCCCTTAAGCTAGCTTGACCACCAAAACCGAACCGTCTGCTTTTTCCGGGAACCTTAATTAAATCCGACCAAGCAGTTTTAAGCCCTCTTACCTATCCTATTACGAAACCGTAACAAGCTCCTACTACGAGCCTTTATTTTATAGTTTTTCTAACGAACGTAGTTTACCACAAACTAATTCCGTTATTCGCAGACCGTTAATTCTAAATTTCTTATTTTTAATATTAAAAATTTTATTAAAATAAAATAAAATATTTTTTCCTTAGGTAAGGTAATAAATCTAAACAAAAGGCTAACGTGTATCTATCGAGAGAAGATTAAAATTAATTTTAAAAAAACGCAAAAATAGGGGTGCAACACGAAGACTTCCCAAGAGGTCACCCATCATTGTACTACTCTCGCCCAAGCATGCTTAACTTCGGAGTTCTGATGGGATCCGGTGCATTAGTGATGATATAATTGCATTCTTCTACTTATGCCACCTCCCGTACTTGTGTATATGCCTCCATGTAAGCCCTCTTACCTATCCAATTACGAAACTTGACAAGCTCGTACTACAAGGCTTTATTTTATAATTTTTCTAACGAACGTAGTTTACCGCAAACTAATTCCGTTATTTGCAGACCGTTAATTCTTAATTTCTTTTTTTTTAATAAGTAAAAATTAAATTAAAAAAAAGTTTCTTACGTAAGTTAATAAATCTAAACAAAGGCTAACGTGAATATATCGAGATAAAGATTTAAATTAATTAAAAAAAAGGCAGAAAGAGGGGCGCAATGTAACACCCCAAATCCGCGGGACTCGGGATGCTACGGGCGAGACCTCACAATGGGTCCCGACCCTTAGCCTGACAACAATTTCACCGGACCTTTTTAACAAGGAACAAATAAAGGCAAAATTCAAAATCGTTTATAATGTATGCGAGAGACTGAAAAGTAAAAATACAAGGTGGAAACTCAGTTGAGTCCTCAAAACGACATAGCCGCCCCTGCGGCCGTGATCAGCCGCACCTGCGGCGGGCTCTAGCCGCCTGTAACGCCGGGAATTTTATTCCGGACTTAGAGCGCCTTATAGATCTTCCCGTAGGCCCGAGATGCCGAGTGCCGGGATTTATTCCTAAAATCCCGAGCCGACTCGTCGTTTTTCCCTTTTTCCCGCGTTCCGACCCTTCGTTCCGAGTCGAAGTGACAAGGGGTCATTTCCGACCCCTCGTTCCGGGGTGATGTGACAAGAGGTCAGCTCCTCTCCCCACATTGTAGCCTTGTCCCCACCCTCTCTCTCCTCCCTTGCTCACATTTCACGTTACTCCTTTCATTCACTCTTCCACACTCTTCTCTTCTCCTCCCTTCTTCCTTGTTGCTTGAGGATCCAAGTGTGGACTGCAGAAGAAGATCCCAGGTTGTTGGTAAGCTCCTTCCTCTCCCTCCCCTCTCTTCTTGGTTGTTTTCCCTTCTTCTTCTTCCCTCCCTCATCCATGGATATGGATGAAGATCTTGAGGAGTTTTTGCTCAACTCTTTGCATGCATAGGTTCTTAGCTCGTTTAGGTCGAGGAGAGGTGCCTAAGACCAGTGGTGGGTGTTTGGAGAAGATCCAGCAAGCAAAGAAGGAATTTGGAGCCAAGGATCCACGATCGAAAACGAAGAAGACGACGTTCTACACAGAACCCGCGGGGGCGGATCATCACGACCGCGGGAGCGGCCAGCCGCAGGTGCGGCCCAACACAGCCGCAGGGGTGGCCAGCACCGCCGTAGGGACGGCCAGCACAACCGCACGGCCAGCACGGCCGCAAGGGCGGCCAATACCGCTGCAGGGGCCGCCAGCACGGCCGCAGGGGCGGAACGGCACGCCGCAGGGGCGGCTCCGGGCTCCTGGACGCCGGACCGCCGCAGGTGCGGCTGACCACATTCGTGGGGGCGGCCCAGACCGCCGCAGGTGCGGCTCCTGCCACCGCAGGGGCGGTGCCTGCTCCGCCAGAAGGCCGTTGGGGCGGCGCCAGCCTTCCGCAGGGGCGGCGTCTGCTCCGCCGGGGCGCCAGCTTGACTCCGCGACTGCGTTTCTTCGACAGTAGGTTCCTCCTCTCCCTTCCCCTTCGTTCATTCCTTAGTATTGTTGTTGAATCATGTTAGTAACATGCCTAGGATGGATCTAGAGTAGCTTGAAATACCATTTTGTGGTTGTGAACCTTGGAGCCCCTAAGGCTCGATGTAATTGTTGGATATGAGCATGTGAGCATGATGGATCTTCTAGGCTAGCTTGTGCCTCTTGGGTTGAGAACTAATATCTTTGAGGTTATGAACTGTTGGGTGTTACTTTCATGTGTGGAGAGTGTGATGAGCATGATAGACCTAGTAGGCTTTTACCCATGCGTTGAGTGAGATGTGAGTATGAGAGATTATAAGATGCGGTCCTAGAATGAGAGTCAAATGATCTTGCGTAGATCATTTGTGTGGAAGTCCTAGACTTCTTGAGTTGAGCGGGTTTTGATGGTTATCTTGTTGTGAGCAGGCTGTGTGCTTCTTCCCAAGGGAAGCGAGAGCGTTTTGTGATTTAGCATTGGGACGAGGTAAGTCTCCGGACTTACTTAGCTCGTATTTTATGTATTAGCATTGATGTGTGTTTGGTGGTGTGTGTTTATGTTCTTGTTATAAACAATTAAACCGGTAATTAGGACCACCGACCTTATGTATTATTTTGGCCCAACTGTATGAGAACGGGCGGTGACATTCTGCCTAGCTCTATGTGGGTCTAGGAGGATCTCGGCGACTAGCCCGGCGGGTCAGATGGTTGGGTGCATCCGTACCATTCTTTGCGGGTAAGTAGGGACCGAGGCGAGACCACGGTGGTCTCGTGTCACAAACCGAAGTTGAATTAGAACGGGATATGACTTAATAATATAAAGATAATAAACTGGACTTGTGTGTTCTATGTTATGTGTTATGTATGTGGTTTTGCCTTCACCGCTTTTCTAATGCTTCGAATATGAGCTAACGGTTTTAAACAGTGGTTGTAGATGACTTGCAGGTTAGGGACGCCGCCGAGTGAGGTGGAGGAGTGGACAACCGGGGTCTCCGTACATTATAGGACGGGGACGTTTTTGGGATATGTCTTTGTATTGTGGATTATGTAGTACGGTTTGGTTTTCTTATCGGAGTTGTGATGTTTTGAGGACTCGGCTGAGTTTCAACTTTGTAGTCTTTACATTTCGGTTTTCTCATACATTAAAACGTTTTGAGTTTTCGATTTTATTTGTGCCTTGTTGGAAAGGTCCGGTGAAATTGTTGTCAAGCTAAGGGTCGGGACCCTTTGTGAGGTCTCGCCCGTAGCACTCCGAGTCCCGCGGATTTGGGGTGTTACAAAAGTGGTATCAGAGCCCTAGGTTGACAACAATGGCACTCGCAATCTTTTTAAAGGCCGAATGAGGAATAAACAGAACCCACACGGGTTCTGACTTTTCATTTTCAAAATAATGTGCATGAGTCGGGTTTGGGTTAGAATGTACGGGACCATCACTCCTTCCGCAAACCTCGGCGACATAAATCTCTGGATTAGAAGTATGTATATATCAGTACATAGTTATATATATATAAATAAGACCTTAGGATGTTTGTGGATTTGGATGTACCTAGCTACGTATGTGGCCTTAGGATGTTTGGGCTTGTATGCCTTGGATGTACTTTGTGATTATGCTTATCTTATGCTTTTAGAAGTTTATCATACCGAGATCGTAAGTATTACCTATGTATTTATACATAAGTAAACGCCATACGCTATTAGATAGCACGTACGAGAGCTACCGCTTACATAGGACCCGCCAGGGGTAGACACCCCTCTTTTTCCTACCGTCCCGAGACGGGGACGAGTAGGAAGACCTCCAGGCGCGAGAGGTCGAGGACGTATCCCCATTGCGGACCCGCCAGTTGTGGGTGCACCAGCAGTCGAGGTCCTCGTAGAGGACGTCACAGAGAGCATTGTTCCCGAGGCTAGGGATAGGACCGTTGGGAGGTCCGGAGCGCAGAGTTCTCCATCTGCCAGGACCAAGGGAGCATCCATTGGAGCTTCCGTGTTTGAGGACTACGTACGACAAGAACAATGGAGATAGCAAACTTAAGTTCTTCAAGACGATGCGTGGACAACTAAAGATGCGAATCAAGGATGAGATGGGTGCATTCTAACAAGGTTAAAGTCGGTGTTCCATCACGAGAAGTGAAGCTTTCCTTAGACGCTCCTAAGCTTTGGAGTCAAGATGAGAAACGTGATCGAACCAAGTGTGAAAGATGTAAGATAGCGTAAGTTAAGCTTACGAGGTACCATTAAGTGAAGAGTTAACATTACGAGAGTTATGAGAAGAATGGAAAGGTGTGGATTTACGCAAAGTTGACCGGTTTTCTGCTATGACGATAAGGCGAAGGAACGCCAAAAAGGATGGAGTAGGTATAAATGATGATCCTAAGAAGATGAGAGCAACACGTGATGCTAACTAACGTTAGAGATTTTGAGAAGACGCACTTACAAGATATCATGAAGCGCGGTTAAGCCTATGAAGGCGAGTCATGTGACTCAACAACGCCGAGAAGGGTATATTTATCTCGCTGAAGGAAAAGGAAGCGTGGAATGAAGAATGAGTTAACGGAGTTTAAGGTACCCCGAGAGGGTAGCCTTCATGAGAATGGTACCATGGAAGCATAGAAGAATGGTAAAGTCATGACATAGGAGAAGGTCATTTATCAACTAAATTGGTGACAACCGAGAACGCGCATGTGCGGGTGGTCTATGGATGAGTGTGGGGGAGAGTAACCAGGCTGTGGAATCATAAAGGAATGGTAACAAGAGCTTAGATTATATCTTAAACTCTTGATTTGAAGTTGTTATGGAGAACACCACCAGTTTGCGAAAAGAGAGACGGTTATCTCCATTTGTACATCGACTACAATGAACCGAACAAGATTACAATGAAGAACAAGTACCCCCTAACCACGTACAGATGATCTACTCGACCGGTTGCAAGGGTCGGAGGTCTCTTCTAAAATCGAGTTAAGGTTTTACTGTCACCAATTGAGAAGTCGAGACTGGGATATTGCAAACACGGCACTCCGGACAAACCATGGTCACTACAAGTTGTAGTGATTCCATATAGGCCCTGGTTAAGACATTTTTCTCTACTCTCGAAGAAGAGAGAAGTGGTATGACCAGTTGTCTCGGGATGACAACCCCCGAAGGATGTGAAAAGAAGTTGCAAGTTTTCTTGGATGGGCTGATCATTACCGGATTGTGGAGAGATTTTCCAAGTAACACCATCTATGGCTAACCTACTCCGGATGACGATAAAGTATTGAGTGAGACGAAAATGGACAATGGAGTTGTTGAGAGTTAAAAGGGGATTCATTGGTGCAACTGTTTTTAAATTGCCTCGAGGTACGATCGGTTTGAAGTGTACAAGCGATTCTTCAAGACAAGGTCTTGACTGAGTATCGAGAGACGATGTAAAAGTTATAGCATACATGTCTCGTTTAGTAGAAGCAGTGTGAAGCAAGAGTATTTTCTTCATTACTTAGAACTTGCATTAAGAATTGAGGAAACTTAACGTCAAAGGTTGGTTAGACAAGAACCAAAGCCAACGGTGTAAATTGGAAGTTCGATCTTCTTTGTTAGAGACAAGAAAAGAAGAAACATAATGGAAATGTTGTAGTGTGAGGAAGACCCGAAGAAGGAAGTTGAGTTTCGATACATCGGACCTTTTTGAGATCTTAGCGCAAGTT
>NCTC01003594.1:17655-108533 GCA_002319775.1 Fagopyrum tataricum
CATATACTACAAAAAGAAGAATCTACCTGCTGATCATGAGAATGATGACCGTTCACCGTCAACGTTAAATAACTAAATTGTTCAATGGTTGAACCATCGTTTATGATCATGATTTGGATGTGTCCGGACCATTCACGGTGTTGGAAACGTGTCTTGACCGTGTCCTTACTATTTTGACCGTCTCCGAGAAGTTTCCGGAAGCTTCCGTGTTTTCGACACGGAAAGACACGGGAAACGGCACTCTCTAGAAGTGTCCGTGCATCATAGATAAGACGTATTGAGTGCACTAAAATATCTATATCTTGAACACAAAACAAACAAAGAATTAAAAACATTAAGCATAAAAGTCTACAAAAGAAACACATATACTACAAAAAAGAAGAATCTACCTGCTGATCATGAGAATGATGACCGTTCACCGTCAACGTTAAATAACTAAATTGTTCAATGGTTGAACCATCGTTTATGATCATGATTTGGATGTGTCCGGACCATTCACGGTGTTGGAAACGTGTCTTGACCGTGTCCTTACTATTTTGACCGTCTCCGAGAAGTTTCCGGAAGCTTCCGTGTTTTCGACACGGAAAGACACGGGAAACGGCACTCTCTAGAAGTGTCCGTGCATCATAGATAAGACGTATTGAGTGCACTAAAATATCTATATCTTGAACACAAAACAAACAAAGAATTAAAAACATTAAGCATAAAAGTCTACAAAAGAAACACATATACTACAAAAAAGAAGAATCTACCTGCTGATCATGAGAATGATGACCGTTCACCGTCAACGTTAAATAACTAAATTGTTCAATGGTTGAACCATCGTTTATGATCATGATTTGGATGTGTCCGGACCATTCACGGTGTTGGAAACGTGTCTTGACCGTGTCCTTACTATTTTGACCGTCTCCGAGAAGTTTCCGGAAGCTTCCGTGTTTTCGACACGGAAAGACACGGGAAACGGCACTCTCTAGAAGTGTCCGTGCATCATAGATAAGACGTATTGAGTGCACTAAAATATCTATATCTTGAACAAAACAAACAAAGAATTAAAAACATTAAGCATAAAAGTCTACAAAAGAAACACATATACTACAAAAAAGAAGAATCTACCTGCTGATCATGAGAATGATGACCGTTCACCGTCAACGTTAAATAACTAAATTGTTCAATGGTTGAACCATCGTTTATGATCATGATTTGGATGTGTCCGGACCATTCACGGTGTTGGAAACGTGTCTTGACCGTGTCCTTACTATTTTGACCGTCTCCGAGAAGTTTCCGGAAGCTTCCGTGTTTTCGACACGGAAAGACACGGGAAACGGCACTCTCTAGAAGTGTCCGTGCATCATAGATAAGACGTATTGAGTGCACTAAAATATCTATATCTTGAACACAAAACAAACAAAGAATTAAAAACATTAAGCATAAAAGTCTACAAAAGAAACACATATACTACAAAAAAGAAGAATCTACCTGCTGATCATGAGAATGATGACCGTTCACCGTCAACGTTAAATAACTAAATTGTTCAATGGTTGAACCATCGTTTATGATCATGATTTGGATGTGTCCGGACCATTCACGGTGTTGGAAACGTGTCTTGACCGTGTCCTTACTATTTTGACCGTCTCCGAGAAGTTTCCGGAAGCTTCCGTGTTTTCGACACGGAAAGACACGGGAAACGGCACTCTCTAGAAGTGTCCGTGCATCATAGATAAGACGTATTGAGTGCACTAAAATATCTATATCTTGAACACAAAACAAACAAAGAATTAAAAACATTAAGCATAAAAGTCTACAAAAGAAACACATATACTACAAAAAAGAAGAATCTACCTGCTGATCATGAGAATGATGACCGTTCACCGTCAACGTTAAATAACTAAATTGTTCAATGGTTGAACCATCGTTTATGATCATGATTTGGATGTGTCCGGACCATTCACGGTGTTGGAAACGTGTCTTGACCGTGTCCTTACTATTTTGACCGTCTCCGAGAAGTTTCCGGAAGCTTCCGTGTTTTCGACACGGAAAGACACGGGAAACGGCACTCTCTAGAAGTGTCCGTGCATCATAGATAAGACGTATTGAGTGCACTAAAATATCTATATCTTGAACACAAAACAAACAAAGAATTAAAAACATTAAGCATAAAAGTCTACAAAAGAAACACATATACTACAAAAAAAAGAAGAATCTACCTGCTGATCATGAGAATGATGACCGTTCACCGTCAACGTTAAATAACTAAATTGTTCAATGGTTGAACCATCGTTTATGATCATGATTTGGATGTGTCCGGACCATTCACGGTGTTGGAAACGTGTCTTGACCGTGTCCTTACTATTTTGACCGTCTCCGAGAAAGTTTCCGGAAGCTTCCGTGTTTTCGACACGGAAAGACACGGGAAACGGCACTCTCTAGAAGTGTCCGTGCATCATAGATAAGACGTATTGAGTGCACTAAAATATCTATATCTTGAACACAAAACAAAGAATTAAAAACATTAAGCATAAAAGTCTACAAAAGAAACACATATACTACAAAAAAGAAGAATCTACCTGCTGATCATGAGAATGATGACCGTTCACCGTCAACGTTAAATAACTAAATTGTTCAATGGTTGAACCATCGTTTATGATCATGATTTGGATGTGTCCGGACCATTCACGGTGTTGGAAACGTGTCTTGACCGTGTCCTTACTATTTTGACCGTCTCCGAGAAGTTTCCGGAAGCTTCCGTGTTTTCGACACGGAAAGACACGGGAAACGGCACTCTCTAGAAGTGTCCGTGCATCATAGATAAGACGTATTGAGTGCACTAAAATATCTATATCTTGAACACAAAACAAACAAAGAATTAAAAACATTAAGCATAAAAGTCTACAAAAGAAACACATATACTACAAAAAAGAAGAATCTACCTGCTGATCATGAGAATGATGACCGTTCACCGTCGTTAAATAACTAAATTGTTCAATGGTTGAACCATCGTTTATGATCATGATTTGGATGTGTCCGGACCATTCACGGTGTTGGAAACGTGTCTTGACCGTGTCCTTACTATTTTGACCGTCTCCGAGAAGTTTCCGGAAGCTTCCGTGTTTTCGACACGGAAAGACACGGGAAACGGCACTCTCTAGAAGTGTCCGTGCATCATAGATAAGACGTATTGAGTGCACTAAAATATCTATATCTTGAACACAAAAACAAAAAGAATTAAAAACATTAAGCATAAAAGTCTACAAAAGAAACACATATACTACAAAAAAGAGAATCTACCTGCTGATCATGAGAATGATGACCGTTCACCGTCAACGTTAAATAACTAAATTGTTCAATGGTTGAACCATCGTTTATGATCATGATTTGGATGTGTCCGGACCATTCACGGTGTTGGAAACGTGTCTTGACCGTGTCCTTACTATTTTGACCGTCTCCGAGAAGTTTCCGGAAGCTTCCGTGTTTTCGACACGGAAAGACACGGGAAACGGCACTCTCTAGAAGTGTCCGTGCATCATAGATAAGACGTATTGAGTGCACTAAAATATCTATATCTTGAACACAAAACAAACAAAGAATTAAAAACATTAAGCATAAAAGTCTACAAAAGAAACACATATACTACAAAAAAGAAGAATCTACCTGCTGATCATGAGAATGATGACCGTTCACCGTCAACGTTAAATAACTAAATTTGTTCAATGGTTGAACCATCGTTTATGATCATGATTTGGATGTGTCCGGACCATTCACGGTGTTGGAAACGTGTCTTGACCGTGTCCTTACTATTTTGACCGTCTCCGAGAAGTTTCCGGAAGCTTCCGTGTTTTCGACACGGAAAGACACGGGAAACGGCACTCTCTAGAAGTGTCCGTGCATCATAGATAAGACGTATTGAGTGCACTAAAATATCTATATCTTGAACACAAAACAAACAAAGAATTAAAAACATTAAGCATAAAAGTCTACAAAAGAAACACATATACTACAAAAAAGAAGAATCTACCTGCTGATCATGAGAATGATGACCGTTCACCGTCAACGTTAAATAACTAAATTGTTCAATGGTTGAACCATCGTTTATGATCATGATTTGGATGTGTCCGGACCATTCACGGTGTTGGAAACGTGTCTTGACCGTGTCCTTACTATTTTGACCGTCTCCGAGAAGTTTCCGGAAGCTTCCGTGTTTTCGACACGGAAAGACACGGGAAACGGCACTCTCTAGAAGTGTCCGTGCATCATAGATAAGACGTATTGAGTGCACTAAAATATCTATATCTTGAACACAAAACAAACAAAGAATTAAAAACATTAAGCATAAAAGTCTACAAAAGAAACACATATACTACAAAAAAGAAGAATCTACCTGCTGATCATGAGAATGATGACCGTTCACCGTCAACGTTAAATAACTAAATTGTTCAATGGTTGAACCATCGTTTATGATCATGATTTGGATGTGTCCGGACCATTCACGGTGTTGGAAACGTGTCTTGACCGTGTCCTTACTATTTTGACCGTCTCCGAGAAGTTTCCGGAAGCTTCCGTGTTTTCGACACGGAAAGACACGGGAAACGGCACTCTCTAGAAGTGTCCGTGCATCATAGATAAGACGTATTGAGTGCACTAAAATATCTATATCTTGAACACAAAACAAACAAAGAATTAAAAAACATTAAGCATAAAAGTCTACAAAAGAAACACATATACTACAAAAAAGAAGAATCTACCTGCTGATCATGAGAATGATGACCGTTCACCGTCAACGTTAAATAACTAAATTGTTCAATGGTTGAACCATCGTTTATGATCATGATTTGGATGTGTCCGGACCATTCACGGTGTTGGAAACGTGTCTTGACCGTGTCCTTACTATTTTGACCGTCTCCGAGAAGTTTCCGGAAGCTTCCGTGTTTTCGACACGGAAAGACACGGGAAACGGCACTCTCTAGAAGTGTCCGTGCATCATAGATAAGACGTATTGAGTGCACTAAAATATCTATATCTTGAACACAAAACAAACAAAGAATTAAAAACATTAAGCATAAAAGTCTACAAAAGAAACACATATACTACAAAAAAGAAGAATCTACCTGCTGATCATGAGAATGATGACCGTTCACCGTCAACGTTAAATAACTAAATTGTTCAATGGTTGAACCATCGTTTATGATCATGATTTGGATGTGTCCGGACCATTCACGGTGTTGGAAACGTGTCTTGACCGTGTCCTTACTATTTTGACCGTCTCCGAGAAGTTTCCGGAAGCTTCCGTGTTTTCGACACGGAAAGACACGGGAAACGGCACTCTCTAGAAGTGTCCGTGCATCATAGATAAGACGTATTGAGTGCACTAAAATATCTATATCTTGAACACAAAACAAACAAAGAATTAAAAACATTAAGCATAAAAGTCTACAAAAGAAACACATATACTACAAAAAAGAAGAATCTACCTGCTGATCATGAGAATGATGACCGTTCACCGTCAACGTTAAATAACTAAATTGTTCAATGGTTGAACCATCGTTTATGATCATGATTTGGATGTGTCCGGACCATTCACGGTGTTGGAAACGTGTCTTGACCGTGTCCTTACTATTTTGACCGTCTCCGAGAAGTTTCCGGAAGCTTCCGTGTTTTCGACACGGAAAGACACGGGAAACGGCACTCTCTAGAAGTGTCCGTGCATCATAGATAAGACGTATTGAGTGCACTAAAATATCTATATCTTGAACACAAAACAAACAAAGAATTAAAAACATTAAGCATAAAAGTCTACAAAAGAAACACATATACTACAAAAAAGAAGAATCTACCTGCTGATCATGAGAATGATGACCGTTCACCGTCAACGTTAAATAACTAAATTGTTCAATGGTTGAACCATCGTTTATGATCATGATTTGGATGTGTCCGGACCATTCACGGTGTTGGAAACGTGTCTTGACCGTGTCCTTACTATTTTGACCGTCTCCGAGAAGTTTCCGGAAGCTTCCGTGTTTTCGACACGACACGGGAAACGGCACTCTCTAGAAGTGTCCGTGCATCATAGATAAGACGTATTGAGTGCACTAAAATATCTATATCTTGAACACAAAACAAACAAAGAATTAAAAACATTAAGCATAAAAGTCTACAAAAGAAACACATATACTACAAAAAAGAAGAATCTACCTGCTGATCATGAGAATGATGACCGTTCACCGTCAACGTTAAATAACTAAATTGTTCAATGGTTGAACCATCGTTTATGATCATGATTTGGATGTGTCCGGACCATTCACGGTGTTGGAAACGTGTCTTGACCGTGTCCTTACTATTTTGACCGTCTCCGAGAAGTTTCCGGAAGCTTCCGTGTTTTCGACACGAAAGACACGGGAAACGGCACTCTCTAGAAGTGTCCGTGCATCATAGATAAGACGTATTGAGTGCACTAAAATATCTATATCTTGAACACAAAACAAACAAAGAATTAAAAACATTAAGCATAAAAGTCTACAAAAGAAACACATATACTACAAAAAAGAAGAATCTACCTGCTGATCATGAGAATGATGACCGTTCACCGTCAACGTTAAATAACTAAATTGTTCAATGGTTGAACCATCGTTTATGATCATGATTTGGATGTGTCCGGACCATTCACGGTGTTGGAAACGTGTCTTGACCGTGTCCTTACTATTTTGACCGTCTCCGAGAAGTTTCCGGAAGCTTCCGTGTTTTCGACACGGAAAGACACGGGAAACGGCACTCTCTAGAAGTGTCCGTGCATCATAGATAAGACGTATTGAGTGCACTAAAATATCTATATCTTGAACACAAAACAAACAAAGAATTAAAAACATTAAGCCATAAAAGTCTACAAAGAAACACATATACTACAAAAAAGAAGAATCTACCTGCTGATCATGAGAATGATGACCGTTCACCGTCAACGTTAAATAACTAAATTGTTCAATGGTTGAACCATCGTTTATGATCATGATTTGGATGTGTCCTGGACCATTCACGGTGTTGAAAACGTGTCTTGACCGTGTCCTTACTATTTTGACCCGTCTCCGAGAAGTTTCCGGAAGCTTCCGTGTTTTCGACACGGAAAGACACGGGAAACGGCACTCTCTAGAAGTGTCCGTGCATCATAGATAAGACGTATTGAGTGCACTAAAATATCTATATCTTGAACACAAAACAAACAAAGAATTAAAAACATTAAGCATTAAAAGTCTACAAAAAGAAACACATATACTACAAAAAAGAAGAATCTACCTGCTGATCAATGAGAATGATGACCGTTCACCCGTCAACGTTAAATAACTAAATTGTTCAATGGTTGAACCATCGTTTTATGATCATGATTTGGATGTGTCCGGACCATTCACGGTGTTGGAAACGTGTCTTGACCGTGTCCTTACTATTTTGACCGTCTCCGAGAAGTTTCCGGAAGCTTCCGTGTTTTCGACACGGAAAGACACGGGAAACGGCACTCTCTAGAAGTGTCCGTGCATCATAGATAAGACGTATTGAGTGCACTAAAATATCTATATCTTGAACACAAAACAAACAAAGAATTAAAAACATTAAGCATAAAAGTCTACAAAAGAAACACATATACTACAAAAAAGAAAGAATCTACCTGCTGATCATGGAGAATGATGACCGTTCACCGTCAACGTTAAAATAACTAAATTGTTCAATGGTTGAACCATCGTTTATGATCATGATTTGGATGTGTCCGGACCATTCACGGGGTGTTGGAAACGTGTCTTGACCGTGTCCTTACTATTTTGACCGTCTCCGAGAAGTTTCCGGAAGCTTCCGTGTTTTCGACACGGAAAGACACGGGAAACGGCACTCTCTAGAAGTGTCCGTGCATCAACGGCACTCTCTAGAAGTGTCCGTGCATCATAGATAAGACGTATTGAGTGCACTAAAATATCTATATCTTGAACACAAAACAAACAAAGAATTAAAAACATTAAGCATAAAAGTCTACAAAAGAAACACATATACTACAAAAAAGAAGAATCTACCTGCTGATCATGAGAATGATGACCGTTCACCGTCAACGTTAAATAACTAAATTGTTCAATGGTTGAACCATCGTTTATGATCATGATTTGGATGTGTCCGGACCATTCACGGTGTTGGAAACGTGTCTTGACCGTGTCCTTACTATTTTGACCGTCTCCGAGAAGTTTCCGGAAGCTTCCGTGTTTTCGACACGGAAAGACACGGGAAACGGCACTCTCTAGAAGTGTCCGTGCATCATAGATAAGACGTATTGAGTGCACTAAAATATCTATATCTTGAACACAAAACAAACAAAGAATTAAAAACATTAAGCATAAAAGTCTACAAAAGAAACACATATACTACAAAAAAGAAGAATCTACCTGCTGATCATGAGAATGATGACCGTTCACCGTCAACGTTAAATAACTAAATTGTTCAATGGTTGAACCATCGTTTATGATCATGATTTGGATGTGTCCGGACCATTCACGGTGTTGGAAACGTGTCTTGACCGTGTCCTTACTATTTTGACCGTCTCGAGAAGTTTCCGGAAGCTTCCGTGTTTTCGACACGGAAAGACACGGGAAACGGCACTCTCTAGAAGTGTCCGTGCATCATAGATAAGACGTATTGAGTGCACTAAAATATCTATATCTTGAACACAAAACAAACAAAGAATTAAAAACATTAAGCATAAAAGTCTACAAAAGAAACACATATACTACAAAAAAGAAGAATCTACCTGCTGATCATGAGAATGATGACCGTTCACCGTCAACGTTAAATAACTAAAAATTTTCAATGGTTGAACCATCGTTTATGATCATGATTTGGATGTGTCCGGACCATTCACGGTGTTGGAAACGTGTCTTGACCGTGTCCTTACTATTTTGACCGTCTCCGAGAAGTTTCGGAAGCTTCCGTGTTTTCGACACGGAAAGACACGGGAAACGGCACTCTCTAGAAGTGTCCGTGCATCATAGATAAGACGTATTGAGTGCACTAAAATATCTATATCTTGAACACAAAACAAACAAAGAATTAAAAACATTAAGCATAAAAGTCTACAAAAGAAACACATATACTACAAAAAAGAAGAATCTACCTGCTGATCATGAGAATGATGACCGTTCACCGTCAACGTTAAATAACTAAATTGTTCAATGGTTGAACCATCGTTTATGATCATGATTTGGATGTGTCCGGACCATTCACGGTGTTGGAAACGTGTCTTGACCGTGTCCTTACTATTTTGACCGTCTCCGAGAAGTTTCGGAAGCTTCCGTGTTTTCGACACGGAAAGACACGGGAAACGGAACTCTCTAGAAGTGTCCGTGCATCATAGATAAGACGTATTGAGTGCACTAAAATATCTATATCTTGAACACAAAACAAACAAAGAATTAAAAACATTAAAGCATAAAAGTCTACAAAAGAAACACATATACTACAAAAAGAAGAATCTACCTGCTGATCATGAGAATGATGACCGTTCACCGTCAACGTTAAATAACTAAATTGTTCAATGGTTGAACCATCGTTTTATGATCATGATTTGGATGTGTCCGGACCATTCACGGTGTTGAAAACGTGTCTTGACCGTGTCCTTACTATTTTGACCGTCTCCGAGAAGTTTCCGGAAGCTTCCGTGTTTTCGACACGGAAAGACACGGGAAACGGCACTCTCTAGAAGTGTCCGTGCATCATAGATAAGACGTATTGAGTGCACTAAAATATCTATATCTTGAACACAAAAACAAACAAAGAATTAAAAACATTAAGCATAAAAGTCTACAAAGAAACAATATACTACAAAAAAAGAAGAATCTACCTGCTGATCATTGAGAATGATGACCGTTCACCGTCAACGTTAAATAACTAAATTGTTCAATGGTTGAACAATGTTATTATCAACTACAGAGACATTTTTCACCTTAAAAACTAAGAATTGTCCCCCTTTACAACTTATAACTGTGCAATCGTACCGGCTCGGATCCAAATTTTCATAAATCCAACCGGGACTAATTCAGTCCTTTCCGAACCGATTTCAGACTAATTTGGGCAGATTTTTTCACATGGCGGCTGTGAATTACCAAAATACGGATTTTGCGATTAACGTTTCTAACCAATTTCTGATTCTTTATTTTCAGAATTTTTAGATTTTACCTTTTATATATATTTCGCGTCTGATCCGGTTCAATATTTTTTTTACAGTCACGAGAAGAAAAAAAAAAAAAACGGATGGAGACCGAAAATTAGCTTTGATTAGGATTGAATTTGTAACAGATCGTAAAAATTACCCGGACGGTTCGATTTTATGGTCTAGGTCAAAACTGACGACCCTTTACATTATAAATTTTTTTTATTTTTTTATTTTTATTTTTATTTTTTTGCATAAACGACAACGGAGTAATGGAGTATAACCCACGTAATAATATTACCCTACACCGCTATTTGTCATAGCTAGTGCATGCCACTATACATAATTATATATGTAATGATATGATGAAACTCCAAATCATCCCATCCAAACGAAACAAAGCTTCCATGGGGAATGCAAGAAAAAGCCAAAACCACCACCTTCATCTCCACCTCCCACTTCTTCTCTCCTACTAATCATCATCATCATCCAACTCAACCTTCATTATGTGAATCTCTCAACAGCGTTGCACATAGCCGAGGCTCAGACCACAACTGCTACTGTCACCAACACATCTACAAGCAACTCGGACATCTTCAGTCTTGAAACTAACACCGCCCTATCCGAGTTTTTCGACATGGGAGGCGGCGTCGACGCATAGGCTCCTCGCTGAAAACTCAAACGGAAAGATTGACCCATACGCAGCTGTGATAAAAGCAGCGGGAGGCGGCTTGTAATGCTCCGAAGTACTCGGACTGCATGGGAAGTGCTACAGGCAAGGGAGCTCGATCTTGCAAAGATTACAACAGATGCAGCAGACCTCCATAAATCTGTGTTTCTGTTATTTTTATATTTCAATTAAGCCATGGACCTGTTCAATTTGCTGTCTGACGATTCCAGTGCTTGTAATCATGCATGTACTTCTGATTTCATGTGATAAGTAATAACGGTTCGTCCCTAGGCTTTTTGGAATCAGTTCGAAATCATTCAAATCGATTCTTGCTATCGCATTGAACGATTATAAGAAACGCATGGTTCAAGGTTTTTTCAGAAAAGTTATATGACAATCTTCGGATATACTTTATGAATAGTAATGAAAAACATTTCATCTTCCTCGGTTGGAATTAGTAACAATATCACAATATTAATTATTGTCGGTGCTTTTGGTATGATTCGATATGCACAAAATCACCCACTTTTGTTAAAGTTAATTACTTTATGTGATATTCATTGATAATTTCTTACTTTAATAAAGGAAAAATATTACAAAGTAATCCATTCAATTGACTCTTAAGGGTGAGTGGAAACCTGCCTTTCAGAGAACACGTGAATTACGTCCAATGAAAACGGCCCAATAAAGTTGTAGAGTCCGGCCCAAACTCAAACGGATCGGTAAAGATACAGAGACCGACCAAATAAGTCGAATAGTTATGGACTATGATGCACCATTGCACCAACACCAATAAAAGGTGGAGGGTTCCGTGTTCCGTCAGGTCGGACATGGCTAAATATGGCTTGACACGGTCAAGAAACGGTTTAGATGTAGGACACAAGAAGGACATTATAAGAACATGGATTGTGTTCGGTCAAGACACGGTTAACGAAAGTTTCTCCTATTTTTTTAAAGCTAAAAAAAAGAAATTATTTTTTTTTTAAAAATTAAAAAAAATTAATTTATTGTAATATTTCTTCTTTTCTCCTATTTGTTTTCCCGACTAAACTTAGCCCCCCATATTTCTATAAGGGAGATTGTGGTTTCCGAAAGCAGTACACCGATCTTCTTCTTTTTCTTCTTCTTCTTCAATTCTCATGTTGAAATGTTGTTGTTCCACCGACCGAATCTTTTCTCCATTCTTCTTATGATTTCATAAATTGATTTTAAACATTTGATTACTAATTTACCGTGTAATCTTTTTTTTTGTTGAATGTTTTTATTCTGATTTATATATAAATAGGGTCAGGATCCGGTAGGAACCATCCTTAGAGTAGAGAATAAGAACCCCTAAGATTCGTTGGATTAAAATTTGAACGGATATGATGGAAGGTACATAATAAGCTTCCATAGGTGAGATTCATATGATTGTTCAATTTTCACAAATAAAGCATTAAATAATATACATATTAGGAAAACAAATATACTATTTTTGGGCTATCCCAAAATTAAACGTTGAGTGAATTGATTCTCATTTACCAGTACAACAATTGTTGAACATTAACATCGTTAAGAAACTCTCTCTCTACCATCTTCTTCTGGAAACTAAAAATTATTGATGTTTTTTGAACAAGATTAAGGTTAGTAATTTTTATTCTCAATTTCAATCGTTAATTTTGATTAATAATATTAGTCGTTAAAAATGCTGCTACATTTGGTTAATCTTCGTTATTTATTTTCAGTCGTTAAAAATGAACAATTCGCTCGTTAAAATTCTAAGGGTCGTTAAAAATGATTTTTAGTGTAGTCGTTAAACTCATAAAATTTTTGATGTTCTGTCTTTAAAATTTTAGTTTCATAAGAATATCATTCAGTCGTTAATTTTAGTTTCATAAGATTTTCATTCGGTCGTTAATTTTTTCATACGATTTTTCATTCAGTCGTTAAAAAATTTTCAATTTCTACTCGTTAAATTTTTTTATCTTTCATTCGGTCGTTAAAATTTTTTCAATTTCTACTCGTTAAAATTTTTGATCTGTATTGTCCAGTCGTTAAAATATTTTTTAAGTTTCAGTCGTTAAAATATGATTTTAATCAGTTGTTAATTTTTAACATTATTTTTGACTTAGTCGTTAATTTGGAATTAATTTTAAATTAACCACCAATTTTTTATCGTTAAATTTGTTTTGGTAGTTAAAATATGAAAAAGACATTTTAACACCAATTTTCTCTATAAAATTTTAACGACCCACAAAATTTTAACGATGACTATATTAATTATATAAAAAACATTTTAACGACAAAATTTTTTCAATAAAATATAATAACGACCCAATATGAAAATAATGTATTACCATAATTTGGTCGTTTATTATATTTTATAGAGAAATTTTGGTCGTTTAAAATATTTTATCATAATCCTATTAGAGGCAATATAATATTCTGATTAATTATTACCATAAACAATGTTAAATCTTAGACGTTCATCCATATTAATCAAACGGCTATTATAAGTTCCTATTACCTACTCTAAGAGAGGTTCCTACATGATCCTAACTCTCTCTCTCTCTCCTATATATATATATATATATATATATATATATATATAATATATATATATATATATATATATATATATATATATATATATATATATATATATATATATATATATATATATATATGGATAGGATCAAGTAAGAACCATTGTTACGGTAAGAAATAAGATATATGAGTCGTCCGAATATATATGATGGACGTCCAAGATTTAATGAATTATATATGGTAACTGTGCATTGTCTTGATTAGATATTTATTTATTAGGTAATTAAGTATAAATGGCATTTAAAGTCATTACCAATTAGGAAACAAAATATTGTTATTGTGTTTTTTTTCAAATTTGTTTTAGTAAATTGTATTATGAATATAAATTAGAAATATTAATGTTTTCTTTATTCGTGTGTTTATATATTAAATAAATATCCGGGTTATATTTTTTATATAAATTTATATTTACTATCAAGTATTATACAAAGAGCATGCACGAGTATGTTTTTTTTTTAAATATGCACGATTAAATATTATTGCACGTGTAATTTAAATATATTGCACATTTTATGTACCGTTTTATTTATTATTACACGTATATTTTATGTTTTTTTTTGAAAGCATGCACTTAGTAAATGAAAGAGAGATAGAAATAGAATGCTTACTCGTGCAATATTAAATGAATGAGAGATAATATGCACGAGTAAGTTGCATTGAGTGCACTAGTAAGTATTTTCACGATTTAATACTTACTCGTGCAATATTTAAATTACTCGGCAATACATGCACATGCACATAGATGTTCATTTGCACTTACTCGTGCATGCTTTAAAAAAAACATAAAACGTGTAATACTTACTAGTGCACTTACTCGTGCATGCTTTCAAAAAAAACATAAAATGTGTAATACTTACTAGTGCACTTACTCGTGCATGCTTTCAGAAAAATATAAATCGTGCAATACTTACTAGTGCACTCAATGCAACTTACTACCGGGAATATTATCTCTCATTCATTTAATATTGCACGAGTAAGCATTCTATTTCTATCTCTCTTTCATTTACTAGTGCATGCTTTCAAAAATAAAATAAAATATATGTATAATAATAAATAAAAACGGTACATAAAATGTGCAATATTTAAATTACACGTGCAATAATGATTAATCGTTCATATTTAAAAAAAAAACTTGTGCATGCTCTTTGTATAATACTTGATAGTAAATATAAATTTATAAAAAATGTAACCCGGATATTTCTTTAATATATATACACGAATAAAGAAAACATTAATATTTCGAATTTATATTCATAATAGAATTTACAAATTTGAACAAAGCACAATAACAATATTTGTTTCCTAATAGGTAATGATTTTAAATGCAATTTATACTTAATTACATAATAAATAAATTATCTAATCAAGACAATGCACAGTTACCTTATATGATTCATTAAATCTTGGACGTCCATCATATAATCCGACGACTCATATAGGTTCTTATTTCTTACCGTAACAATGGTTCTTACTTGATCATATATATATATATATATATATATATATATATATATATATATATAATATATATATATATATATATATATATATATATATATATATATATATATATATATATATATATATATATATATATATATATATATATCAAAGACTTGGAACTCGGGGATCTTGGGTCTTGTTTGGACAATTTAACCGCGTTGCTTTCCCGCCATCTACTTTTAACCATCTTCAACAGTCTTTAACCGACGATCAACGGTCTTTGTGAGCAGTATATAGATGTCACGTTTTTTAGTAAGAAAATCGATTTCTGATTTGTTGCATGATTCGATTTATAGGTTTTGATGTATCCCTAACCGTAATTTGTTTGAAACCCAACAACAATGGATATGGGAGCAAATATCTCTTAAAAGGATATTGATTTACACCTCAAAGTCTTAAGAAAATACAAAATCATCCTAATAGATACAAAATAGGCCCTATTTAGACCAATCTTCTTTTCCTATTTATTAGGATACTCAAGCATATAAGATAAGAAAGATATGAGATATAAGTGATCCTAATAATTTAGGTTGATTTACATCCTTAATTAAGATAAAAGGCTTGGATTCATTCAACTACACCCGTTGAATCTAAAATTTAATGGAGCCAGACCCAACGTAGAGAGTAGTATTTATTGGAAGTTGGAAACGAAGGGGAATATTCTTCGTCTTCCACTTCAAAGAGATCATCTCTCTAAGGCCCTCCATGTGACGTTGAATCCAAATTGTACTCAATTATTTGGAAGATGGATGTCCATGAACGCGTTCGTTCTTTTCTTTGCTTACTTGTCCGTGGTCGATAAATGACGAACGTGGAACGACATCGAAAACATTCATTTCACCCGGCCCAATCAATGCCCTATCTGCGACGAGGATACTAAGTCAATCATGCATATTTTCAGAAGTTGTACCGTCATCAATACCATATGGAGAAATCTTCTGGACCCCAACATGACTAGGCCGTTCTACTCACTATAAGGTAACTCATGACTACTATTCAATCTTTCGAGTAGGGATGTTCACATGCATGACTCTTCTTGGACGGTATGGTTTGCTATAACTCTGTGGAAGGTCTGGTCATGGAGGAATGATTTTGTATTTTATGGTGACACCCCTCTAGGAACATGGTTATATATATTGCCTTCATTGTTCATGCTTATGCACAAGCACATGATAATAAAGAAGGGAAATTTGTCAACAAAGTTCCGATACAAGTGGCATGGTCCCCTCCCCTCCCTCCCTGGAGACCCGGAGGGTATAAAATGAATACTGATAATTCCGTTGCAAAGGAGAGGAACATTGCTTCGGCCGGTGGAATTTTGCACAACGAGCATGGTCGTTGGATCACCGGCTTCTGCTTTCGATTTAATCCATGCTCAATGCCACATGTTGAGTTATGGGGTCTCCTAGGGGTCTCAACCTCACTTAGGGTCTTCTAGCGGGTCTCAACCTCGCTTGGGATATGGGTATTCGAAACGTCAAAATCGAGACGATCCTGAACTTATTGTCCGGCAAGTTACATGTAACATCCCAAGAGGGCATCACCTCTTTAGCCTGGTGGTCAAATGTCAAGGCTTCCTCCGTAGGAATTGGAGCATTCGGTTTCGTCGCATCTTCCGTGAAGCAAACTAGTGCGATGATTTCCTTGCTTCACTTGCATCCTTGTTTCTGTTAGATTTTCATAAGCTTAACGACCCACCTATGAGTCTTTTAAATTTGATGAACAATGATGCCCGGGGTGTGGCGAGCCAAAGTTTATTACATGTTAGCCTTCTTACTTTTCTACGAATAAAAACGGACATGCAACCGCATAACCATCCCACTTACCAAAAAAAAACCTAGGGATCATGCTATAAACCTAGGAAACAACAGATCTAGACTACTCCAAAGAGAACAAGAAAATGTGGAGACAAGCTTCTCCCCGAAAACTTCGGTTCATCCTTCTCTCCGGATATGCCGCCGCCACTAATGCCTCCGTGCCCGGCATTCCACCATTTCGGAAACTCCATCTTTTCTCCCTCGCCGGTAAACACACCTCCACACTGCTCCCTCGCTCTTCACCTCTCACAGGAGTGGGCAATTATGTTTTTCGTGCCTCCAATTCTAGGTTTTGCGTTACTATTTCCCATTTCTCTTCGGGTATCTAATAAACATATTAGACAAATGCTTATCAACTAATTGTTATCATGAAATAATATATAGATAAACAAATGACATAGTAAAAAACTTATTTAATGCCATCTAGATTAAAATTGAAAAATTATTATATAACATCACCCAATTAAATTTTAAAATATTATGAAACATTGTATAATTTTTTTTATCAAGTTTCGTGCAAGCCACGTAGTTGACATGAGCCAATATTTATATATTTTATTACTTTTTGTTAATATAAGAAACACAAATTTGTGCTTGACATAAGAAGTGAACTAGTTTAATGTAAGAAATTTTATTTGATATGGTATAAGATATAAGAAGAATAAGAGCCTATTTATTTATGTGGTTGGTGTGGAATTTTTTTAGTTTAGGGTTAAATTGGGTTTATAAATTGTGGTGTTTAGTTGTAGTTATAGGGTTGAAGTTGTGGTATTAGATCAGATTGTTTGGGTTTATTTTGGAATCTTGTAATCGAAGGTTTCAGAAGATTCACGGAAGTTTTTATCTTTTCATCCATCTTTACTCTCTCGTTCCTTCTTCTCATATTTAGCCTCTTTCGTTGCCCTAAACTTCGCTCTAACCAGATACGTGCAATTATGGTGGAATACAGGTGACGTAGGAGAAGTGATAGAAATAGGGCAGATCTAGATCGAGGAGAAACTTCAACTACTTTTTCTGGATTGTTCGTGGTGGATCGAATGAAAAAATATGGGTGACGGAAGCTTAGAAATGGATGCGGAAGCGTACCGTCGATCCGATATAGGTTGATCGAATCATCCATGAAGTGGAGTAGATAATTGATCCTTTAAAAGGATCCTCGAATACGAAGGCTTGGATCGAAGACTAGATCCAACTAAGAACTTTGAGGAGGTGGAAGAAGAGGTGAGGCCCAAGCCAAGTAGGAGGATTTCCCTTCTCAATACTTGGATCTAACTTAGACATTATTTACAATGAAGGTCAACCATCTCTTATATAGAGGATGATGCCGTAACGAAATGTCACAAAAGAAAGGTCTAAAATTATGGTCCAATAGGATATGCCTAAAGGACGACCAATGAAAATGCTTAGAAGAGAATATTCCACGAGAATATTTCTTTTATTATTACATAATTAATAAAGAGAAATAACTAAAGAAAATGACTCAAAATGGGCAAGCTTCATGTCATGACTAGACATGCCGCTTGTCGGGTCTTCTTAGCCGGATACACGGATGACTTCGCCATCCGGGGGCATATCATTTTCCTCCTCTTGGTTGTAAAATGTCCTCGTTTGCACGGTCGGAAAAGAAAGGAGAACATTGGGAACGAGACCCTTGAATTCAACTTCGGGTGCACAATGTCGGAGTCGAGCGGCTTGGATTTGTAATCTTTCAATAGAACTAGAACGGTACCGCCGAGCTTGTTGAATATGCCATCAAGGCACGGGAACCTGGGCCGGCTCATTGTTTTTGGAGGCCCAGTGCATACATGCCCATAGTTTGAAAAATATAGTGAAAGTGGGAAAAAAATTTAGTTTTTGGGCCTCGAACCTCAGACCTCCAAATGTAACAAAACACACTTCAACCAACTAGGCTATTATTACATTGGTAAAAAAATATGTATTTTTTTTCTAAATGTGGCTCCCAAAAATCCGAGGCCCTGTTCAAAAGAACGGGTTGAACATGCTCCGAGCCGGGCATGACGGAAATGAGTAACAAGATGGCGGTTGATGGTGCCAGTACTCTTTATAGTTGTGCACAAAGCCTTTGATTTGTAACACCCCAAATCCGTAGGACTCGGAGTGCTACTGGGATAGGATCTCACAATGGATCCTGACCCTAGCCTGACAAAAACTTCACTAAATCTTACAACAAGGCACCAATAGATTAAAACAAAACATAAAAACTGATATATATATATATATATATATATATATATATTTATATATTTATACATGTCAAAAGGATGATACAGAGTACTGTTGAGTACAAAGTCAAACTGAAATCCGTACAATAATGATAAACCCAAAATCCCACAAATACACCCAGTGTACGGAACCCTCAGCAAATCACCCCTCTGGATCATTCTGCAGCTCTCCTAACCTGCAAAGGATCTACAACACGATATAAAACCGTTAGCTAATTATACACATATATAAGAAGATGCTAGAGCACAAACACATATCAGATATAATAAACACTTCAGCATGATATCAAACATTTACCCGGTTTATTATCTTTAATAAGTCGAATCACTTAATCGTATAAATAGATATATATGAAGATATGTGACACGAGGAATATAATCCCCACCTCTAAGTGCTGTAGCCAGCTGAAGTAGTATCAGCACACCTCCCGTGTACCCTATGGGAGTGGTGAGGGTCCTTTCTTTATACCAGATTTGGCCTGACTACAGAGAACCTCCCAGACTCCACTACGGGGTGAAAGGGAAAGGTTATCACGGCCACTACAATGGGCGGTCAATATAACATAGGTCGGTGACCATAATAACACATGCTATAAAGCATATAACACACACCACTCAAGCATACATCCAATATAAGGATAGTAGCTAAGTAAGTCCTATGGACTTACCTCAAACTCTGAAGTTCCAAACCCCACCGGCTCCTCTCTGGAGATCAACACAACCTAAACAAGGTATGGCAAGATACATCACACTCATATCTATAACAGGGTCACACCTAGACCCAAGAGATCCCTAAGGAACATATTCCAACTCGTAACCTCAAAGTCGGAACCGGCATAACCGGTACCGTACTCACTCTCGGTCCAACCTCGTACTCATACCTAGCATACTACTAGACCGCTAATACTATGAAATGAAAGGATCTACCTTACTCAAGGTAGAACCGGAACAAGACGCACCTGCGTGAAGGAGAGACGCAGGGGCGGAACACAGGCGACCGCAGACGCGACGGTACTCAGCCGCGGGGGCGGTGACACGGGCCGCTGGCAACTCTGGGACGCCGCTGGCACGACGCTGGCGCTGCGGCACAAGTGCCGCGGGGTGACGGCTTCTGGCCGCGGGGCGGCGACAACGCAGGAAGTTATCCCGCGGCTTCTCTTCGGCTCTTCTCGTGATCAAATCACGTCTTCACTCATCCAAAGTTACATACAAGTATATACATACATAAACCCACATCAATACACACCTATACATGCATCTAAACCTAAGCTAAAGAGATGGAATCAAGGAAAGGAAAGAGAGGAAGTAAGATCACTTACCACCTTGGAAGTTCTAGGCTGCAGGGGGAGACCACACACTTAGCAGCTGGCTTCCAAGCTCAGCATACATCATCCATCCACCACTAACACAAGTTACACTCATAACTCTTCTAAAGTCAAAAGAGAACAAGAACAAGATCAAGGTAGGCAAGGGAGCAAGGAGGCAAGCAAGGCGTGAGAGCTGGGAAGAAAGATGAAGAAGGAACCCTTGATCAGCTAAGGTAAGGAATAAGAAGTGTAAAGGGTAAAGCACGGGTCAAAGGAGTCAACAAAGCCGGTTGTAGCCGCCGGAAACCGCAAGGGCGGCAGCCAGGACCGCAGGGGCGGGAAGACGCAGGGGCGGCAGCCAGGACCCCAGGGGCGGGAAGACGCAGGGGCGGCACCAAGTGCCCGCGGGTGCGGCTGGCCGATCTCGACCCAAAGCCAATCTCAGCTATGGTCCGATCTCAATCCGAAAGACTACGGCTCTTACATGATTGGTGTTAAGCCGGGTGGTATAATAAAGATAAACTCCGGATCATACGGCTCAAACTTGTAGTATATGTGGATGGTGTCGCCGGTGAGTTTGTCTATCATGTCATCAAGACCATTGATGGTGCACATCGTGGGCATGCAGACAAGAAGAAAGGGTGAGCCGGAAGGTAATTGATTTGACATAACAAAGACAAACCTCGAATTAGGTGGCTCAAATTTGTAGTCCATCAAGATCATTGTGCCATTTTCAGTGACGACTTCGACTTTGTTGATGGCGGCTTCTCCATTGTCGAAGATAGCTTCATCCTTTTCCTCTTCAAATGGCTCATTATACAACGGTTTGACAAAGTAAAAAAGACGTGTCGGGGCGCAATCTTCAATGATGGTGCCGTCTTCTTCTTCGTCATCGTCATATAATGGGTTGTCAATTTGAGTTGGAGGTGCCGGTGAGATATCTTCAATGACGACATTGCCCACGTCTTCGACTTCGTCACACAACGATTTGACAACCAACTCACACCTTGGTTGTGGCACCGCTTGGTGTTCATTGGGTTGGGGATGGTCGTCTTGCGGGCAAGAATTTGTGCCTTCACAACTTCTATCTCGCGCCTAAAGGAGGTGTTTTTCTCGGATATGAAAGCATTGATCTCTTGTTGATGTCGGGGTCAGCTCATAACGTTGTCGACTTCTTCAACATAGGCACGCCAACAGGGGCAACATGGGTATCCTCATAATAAGCTTGCCGTTATCGGTGTGGATATCGTTGGTATCCGTTGATGGTATACTTCGGCCTTGGCGGATCCGGAGGAGGCAACCACTCCTCGTCCTCAATATGGGAACGCCAACGACTTTGTTGATACCGTCGTTTTCCATGTTTAGCTGTCTTGGATTTTGGCGAGTATAGAGGAAGCAACCACTCCCCATACAAATCAAACAAATCATGATCTTCATAGAACATGATGAATTATGACGCACGGTAAAGAACGATGATGAACACGATCAAGAACAAGTGAAGAACATTCAAGAAATATTCAAATTCATTCAAAAAAATTTCACAAATTTTCAAGAAATATTCAAGAACTTTCAAGAACAATGAAAAACAATCAAGAACAAAAGTAAAGAACTTGACCTCGATCCAGAGCTCTAATACCAATGGTAGGGCGAATCTAGATCGAGGAGAAAGTTCAACTACTCCTTGATTGTTCGTGGTGGATCGAACGAAAGAATATGGGCGGCAAAAGCTTAGAAATGGATGTGGAAGTATATGGTCGATCCGATCTAGGTTGATCGAATCATCCACAAAGTGGAGCAGCCGAGCCAGATAGTTGATCCTTCAAAAGGATCCTTGAATACGAAGGCTTGGATCAAAGACTAGATCTAAGTAAGAACTTTGAGGAGGTGGAAGAAGAGGTGATGTCCAAGTCAAGTAGAAGGATTTCCCTTCTCAATACTTGGATTCAACTTAGACATGATTTACAATGAAGGTCAAACATCTCTTATACAAAAGACGAGGCCGTCACGAAAGGTCACAAAAGAAAGGTCTAAAACTATGGTCCAATAGGATATGCCTAAAGGGTGACCAATGAAAATGCTTAGAAGAGAATATTACACAAGAATATTCCTTATATTATTACATAATTAATAAAGGGAAATGACTTAAAATGGGCAAGCTTCATGTCATGACTAGACATGTTGCTTGTCGGGTCTTCTTATCCGGAAACACGGATGGTATCGCCATCCGGGGGGCAAATTTTAAAGGCTAGTTCTGACGATGCAGTGGAAGGCGGAATCCGACGGTGCAATGAAAGGTGGAATTCGGTAATGCAGGAAAGATGGACGTCGGCGGTGCAAAAGGGTGAATTTGGGTTTTCTAACGGGGCCGGAATTCGCTAGCTAGTTGGATGACGGGACAAAAAGCAATGTCGGGGTTCTCTTATGGGGATGGAAATCTCCATTGTTGACCTAAAAGAATGCTTGAAGTGGTGACGTAAAAGAGCACAATTTAAAGCTTGCTTCTAAAATTGAAGCAAACATGAGATTTCTCCTCCCGGTACTACAATATCAAGACGACATCTTCAATTGATTATTGAATTTGAACCAAATATATCGCACAACTATAAGGCCTTGAAGAAGAAGAAGACATTAGCTATGGCATGAAGATGGAGGAGAGAAAGAAATGAGACGAGGGAATGAGTATCTAGAAGACAAATATTTTTTGTTTGCTCATACTTGTTTCAGGGTATTTTGGTATTTAATCAAAATTAGTTTCAAACCATTTAACTAAATAATATTTTATAAATCACAGATCTCAAAAACACTCGTTCATAGTCGCAACCACAACAACCGCACCCATTAGTCTTTTAAAAAATGTTCTGGCCATGAATCACACAACAACCCTCGATAACTACCTAGGATGCCCAATCATAAATGGAAGGTGACTAAAGATACTTTCAGCGATATCAACCTTAAAACAAAACAATAACTCCTTAAATGGAAAGTCAACTCCTTATTTCAAGAAGGTAGAAACACACTCATCAAACACAATCTTGTTGCTAAACCAACCTTGCTATGCAAAGTTTCATGTTCTCAGCTCATAACTTGGAGGAGTTAGATAAAACCTATTAAAAAATATTTTGGAACAAAGGTGACCAACACAAACCGATTATTAGTTGGGACATTATTTGTAAATCAAAAAAGAATGGAGGTCTCGGTTTAAGAAAATTTGTAATCACGAACAAAGCATGAACAATTAAATTGTTGTGGAAGATATTAGTAGAACTAAACAATACTTGGATGAGAATTGTTAACGAAAAATATATGAAAAACCAAAATATTCTCCGCTATCAAAAAAAAGTATTTGCTTTTTGGCAATAGAACAACCTTACGAAGCTCAAATATGATTTCAAAAAGGGGATCATTTGACAAGTTAGTGATGTGAAATCCATTAACTTTTGGCATAACAATTGAAATTTTGATTTGTCTCTGATCAAAATGGCACAAAACACTAACCAAATTGACTTCAACAACAAAGTTGCTCACTTTATAAACGACATGAAAGTATGGGACATCAATAAAATTGACAATGAATTACAAAACATCATCGATCCGGAGATGAGAAAAAGAATCAAAGATTTTATACCAAAAAATGATTTTCAAGACACGCTTTATTGGCGTTGCAGTTCAGATGATTGGTTCATTAATAGGTCTACCTAGGAGATGCTTGAGGAGGACCCTAACTTGACTGGCAACAACTCTTGTGGTTGGATCTAGAAACTTGACACACAACCTAAAATTTAAAAACTTTATTTAGAAAATGTCAATAAATGGGATTTCAACAAAAGCAAAGCTTGATGAAAAGACAAATAGGTGTAACAAGGCAATGCGAATTGTGTAACCACCACCTTGAGGATGTGGTCCATTTGTTTCTTGAATGCCTTGTTAGTAAACAAATCATTAACAAATTCGATAGATCAATCCTCACATACCTTAACAACATAATCACTACAAATTAAAAAAAAAACTAATGAGATCCTACAGGATATAAAGAACAAAATTAATATTAAAAAGTTCGCTAGTCTTGCTACGATCTGGTGGAGCATTTGGTTCTTTAGAAACAAACCCATTTTTGAAAATGAACCCTTAGGTTCTTGTAATAAGATAATCATGTTCATAAAAACCAAATCCACAACTAGAAAAAAAACATCATTGACGATGATGACTACGATATAAAACTAAAACAAAAGGACGCTATTTCTACCAAAAGAAAAAAAAAACATAATATTAAGTGGGATAAACCGAAACATGGATTCCTCAATCTCAATTTTGATGGCTCAAAGCTTGATTCAGGTATAACATCTATTGGATTTGTGATTCGTAATCACAATGGTGAGGTTATTAGCCTAGATGCAAAAAAGAATAACTCCAACTCGGTTATGAAAGATGAGGCATTCACTCTGAAATTTGGCTTACAAGAAGCAATTACATTAAGATTAAAAAAAAATTGAAATTGAGGGACAATCTTTGTGTTATCAAGTCACTCCAAGACGTATGAGGTTGCCCTTGGGAGGTCGCGATGATTTTATCCGAGACTGGACATTCGTTTCTTTGACGAAGTCCATGTTATGTATGTTTTTAGAAAAATTAATCGTGTTGTTAACCGATTGACTCATCTAAAAATCTCGACCTCAACACCGTGTTCCCGCAAAGATATTTTAGATTGGAATAGCACTAGTAATTTGTCCAAACTAACCGCTTTCTATTATTAAAGAAAACATTAAACTAAACTAAGCCTATGAGATAGTATAAGATATCCAATAATTTAGGTTAAGCTAGACTGTAAACCTAGGATACAAGAGATCTGGACTGCTCCAAAGAGAACAAGAAAATGTGGAGACAAGCCCCCAAACTTCGGTTCATCCTTCTCTCCGGATCTTCCACCGCCACCGCCACCGCCACTAATGCCTCCGTACCCGGCGTTCCGCCATTTCGGCAACTCCATCTTTTCTCCCTCGCTGATAAACTCACCTCCACCCTGCTCCCTCGCTCTTCAGCTCTCACAGGAGTGGGCAATTATGTTTTTTGTGCCTCCAATTCTAGGTTTTGCGTTACCGTTGCCCGTTTCTCTTCGGGTATCTTTCAGCAGTCAACAACTATTGGCTGGAACGAGCCCGTTTCCTGTTCAGAGGTCGGCGCTGGAGCCAATTTCAGCGATTCCGACTCTGTTGATATTGATCCTAATAGGCCCGCTATTCCCGTCAGAGCGTTCTTCTCCTCCACGAGGTTTGTGTTTTTGGCTTTTTCCTTCTTTTGATTGTGATCGTGATCATGATCATGATGACCTTGATTTTCGTGTGTAGTGTTGATCTGAAGGGTTTGATCGATCAAAATAAGCATAATTTTATTCCACCGAGTTCACGAATGACCAATTATGTGGTGTTGAAGTTTGGTGATCTCAGGACTGTGTCCAATGTGAGTTGTTTTGTCTTTTATCTTAGGGTGATTTTCTCCGTGTGTGCAAGAAAAGGGAGTTTGATATTTTGCAATGCTAAATGATTAGTTTGAAAGTGGTGGCGAAGATGATGAATGTTTGCTTGATTGGAATATGAAGTTATGGAGTTTGATCATCAATTGGCTAAATCAAATATGACCGGATTAAGTGCTGCCTGAAACATTTACTTTTCGAATTTTGAGTTGAAAAGTTCATTTTTCCTCTTACTGTTATATTTCATGTTTTGATAAAATTACACTGCAACTGTATAATCATGCAAAATGTTCGTATTTATTGGTTGTCAAAATTAAACTATTAATATCTCAATGAAAAAATGTTCATGCCTGGCGTTCATATTATTATCTGTGAGATAAAATCACCTGTGTAGGCTTTCTATACCAGGAACCATATCCTACTTTAAGCGGTAGCAATTGTGCCTACATGGTGGCTTTTCAATATGGATCTGTGGTCTTGTTTAATGCCCCTGATCCTGAGGTTGATGGCTACTTGAAAATTGTGGAGAAACATGCGTCTGGCCTGCTTCCTGAAATGAGGAAAGATGGTAAGACTTCATGGTTTCATTCAATATATTTCTGGAAAATTCAGTACAGTTTCATATTTTACAAGATTTTACTGGTCAATAATATTTTTCCAGAAATTCAGACATTTGCAGAGTATCAGTTCTAATAAACTGATTTGTCCTAGTTCGATTCCAGAACTGCAATATGCTTAGAAACACTTATTCATGTTCAGTTTGATGTTTTTATACTGAATCCAGAATATGAGGTACGGGAGAAACCTGCATTAAGCACTTGGATGCAAGCAGGACTAGATCATATAGAATTGCAGTACCTGAATGACGACGGCATTCGTACAATAGGCAGTGTTCTTGGTCAGAGTATAGCGCTTGATTACTATGTGCGCCAGGTATGTATAAGCTTCTCTGTTTTTCTGCTATGAGTTGGTCTGATTCACCATATGCTTACTAGTTTTTGTTCACTTAGGTTGATGGGATGGTTGCTGAGTTTACTGACATAAATCGAGCTATGGAGAAAACTGGGACATTTACCATGGAAAGGAAAAAGCTTTTCCAGTTAGTAGGAAAGGCCAACTCTAATCTAGCTGATGTAATCCTTAGGCTTGGGCTATTTGAAAGGTAATTGATCATGAATGTTTGCTTTGGATAGATTATGTGTTCGATACTATATCTGGTGTTTATTGCTTTGATATAATACATCAAATGCTCAAATTCTGAGATAATTAACTTCTGATGCATTCTTCTTTTAGATACGGTTTTGTTTGCCTATCTTGAGAAAAGACATAATATTTTGTTTTCCAGATCCGACATTGCCTGGAAGGACGCCAAATATGCTCAGATATGGGAATATCTTCGTGATGAATTTGAATTGACGCAGAGATTTGCGAGTCTTGATTTCAAGTTGAAGTTTGTGGAGGTAATTTAGCTGCATGATCTAGCCTACTCTTTGATTCAAGGGACTGCTAATAATACTACTTATGGCTAACTGATGTTGATTCTGACTTCGCAGCACAACATTCTGCTCTTGCAAGAAATTCTTCAGAACAGGAGATCTGATTTTCTGGAATGGCTAATCATTATATTGATTAGTGCAGAGATCCTCATATCTCTATATGACATTGCTCACAGGACACCTACTCTGTGATCCCAGTGACTGGTGATTTTAGGTTAGTTGAAGTTACTACTGGTTGCTACATATATGGCTATTTCTTATAACACACTTTTGGACCGTTTTTGGTATATATTATGCTTGAGATAGCATGCATATTATTTAGCACGTAGAAGGGAGAATAATACGACATTCAGATTGTGGCTACCTTAGACTTAGTGTACTCGGCCTTTGTCCAAATTGCGACTGGGCAATTTTGGACAGTTTTGGTATATATTATGCTTGGAACATTCTGATTACCTAAATATACATCATGAAGAGAATCAACTATGTATGCTGGAGTTCTATGAAATGTAGTGATGATTGGAGAAGCAGATTGTTAACATGGAAATTGAGTTACCAGAAACAATTGTAGTGCACAAGATTGCGTTGTAACGTTGTTGACGGAATTGCAGGCCGCTTGAGGTTAGTTTTAGTGCTCAGCAAAGGAAAATTCATTTCTTGTAGATTGTCATCATGTCTATCCATAAATCACACAGACCTAACTTGGCATATGTGGTATTCATCCAAAGGGCATTGCTATACATCCAGGCATCCATTAATACGGTCAATGTTATTACATTAGGGCGTTTTTGTGCTCGTCTCCTTGACAATACACCACAAGATTGTTAGCTTCTACAACATTTCCGACAATGATGTAATCAGGCCTGACGAAATCAGCTGGAAGAACACGTATAATTTATTTAGACGTCTTCTTGATTCCGCATCCGATTTGTGAAATTAAGGGTCGGTCTGTTATGCACATGGGCTCCGGACGGAAATGTTCGATAGGTCAATTACGCACATAGGTTTTGTAATGGAAACCATTACAATCGTGAACAAAGCTGATGATTACGCATATGGGGTCCAAAATATAGTCTCAATTCCACAAATGGGTAGGGGAGTGCAATGGCATCACAAAAATATTGTTCTGCATATGAACTTTGGATTAGAAATTGTTTTCTAAAATAAATAAATAAAATTCAAATCGTGCACCATATTTAATTTCTATTTTCTATTTCATAGTTCAGGTGCGTAGTTAATTCTATTATGCATATTAGGTGTGGAATTGTCTGAGCCATGTGGTTAGTTGATTTTCACTATGCATATTATACATGTAGTTAAATGGTTTGCTTCGCTTCAAAGATTTTTTTTTAATTATTTATAAATAATTTTAGATATCAACAAAAAACATCTAGAAAAGAAAATGGCAAAATTGATTATAATTTTTTTTTTATATAAAGTAAATTTAACTTGATTTATATTTTAAGCATAATAAATTATTACTTTGAATTTTTTTTCTAAAATCCAAATCATACCAATAAGTATACTTTTTGTATGACACGTAGGAAATCGGTTGACACGTCTTCATTAGTGTCAGGCTTTTTGTTGTAAACCAATTCATATTAATTTTTTATAATATGTTGATAGTGGTATTAATGTCAACATTTTTAAAATCGACAAGTTTAAATTTGATAATTGTATTATTTTAAGATATTTTTACATAAAATTATATTAACTTTCTTTTTATGAGATTAGAGAAAAAATATCAAACCATAAAACTAATTCAAAAATGTACGAAATATCATATCAATACTTGCAATTACATAGCTTGTATTAGTTGCGAGAGTATACAGATGAAAAACTAATTTAACATGCAACAATATTTTATCAATGAAATCAAAATAGCTTCCAAGTTTTATTTTATAAATTACTACATTGCGTCATGAAACAACAATCGACGCAAAAGTTGCAAGAAAATGAAACATTAGTTCATGACAAGCAACAACATCTTATCAATCGGAGAAGGATCCCATATTGCGAAGGAGGTGAAACACCCTTACAATATTTTCAGAGTTTAAAGGTGTATCGAAACAATCATCAAGTCCAGCGTCGAGGAACATTTGCCTCTCGGGCTCATCAACAATTGTGATGCCCACGATAACACTCTTAATACCAAGTGTTCGCAACATCAGAGTAGCCTACCACAATAACATACACAAACATAAATTCAAAACTTATAACTTCAAATTAGATACAGTGAGAGTGTTGCACATACCACTATACCATCCAACACTGGCAATTTCTTTTTCATGAAAATGACATCAAAGTTGTTGCCTGAGCTGACGATATCAACTGCTTCGTGACCGTTTCTAGCGACCGTAGTAACAAAGCCGGAGGTCCTCAAGAACACTTCATGGGTGCGCGCAACCACGGGATTATCCTCCACCAACAATGCTGAAGGCATCATTTTCGATGGTCTTTGTATTCGATTCCTTCAAAGACTAGCATATAAATACACAACTCGGTACAATAACTATTATCCGTGTTCAAAAATTAAAGATCATACCAACTTTCAAAGCAATCACTCTTCACCGTACATGGATATTATTTTTCTCTTATTCTTTTTCTGTAACGGACATTCTCTCGTCTACCACTCGTTATTATTATAAAACATAAGGGTCCACAAAAAGTAGTTTCTTGACATTACAAGTATAGAAAAACATGGACTAATATTGTGTGCGCACACCATTCAACACATCGTAAAAATTACCATTGCGGGTCTAGTATTTTTGTGTACATATTATCGATTATTTGAAGGATTATTACGAATAATAGCCCCAAAAACAATGTGTTTTGTGTCAAACGAACCCTAGTTTCAAAAGACTTGTTTTTCTTCTTCTTTTTTCCCATTTAATTACTAATCATTTACCTCGTGTACTGGTAACATTATTCAACATATATATTGAACTTGAACCTCTAATCCAATAAGTTGTATGTGCCAAACAAAAGACATATGTTGCAAACTTACATGGAAATTGGAAGACGTAATCTAAAACATTAATCAATCCAATCTATATCGCCAACCTGATAAATCAATCCACTTTTAAGCCTAATATTTAGTTATTTAATGTACAACCCAATGAAAGAGTCTATTAACATTACACAAAACTACTTTAACAAACAATTACACAACTTATACCCCATTTATCAAATGTCAATCGAAGCCCTACGTAAACAATAATTATCCTGATTTTATTTTATTTAGTCGAATGACTTTAAGTATGTTTGGTAACTCTGAATTTATAGTAGTCAAAGCTGAAACTTATAGGAATTAAATTTATAGAATTTAAAGTTAAAACTTGTAGAGTAGTTCAAATAAGTAGCTAGTTGAACGAGCTGATTTTTTTACAAGTTTATTTGATAAATTTATCTGAGCTGATTTTTTTACAAGTTTATTTGATAAATTTATCTAAGTTGATGTAAACGTATAATTACCAATGACAGGTATTCATTGTTAATTATAAACAAAAACTTTGAAATAATATTGAAAGAATTATGCATAAGCAATTGCAATTCAAACTTAATTACTATTGGGTTGGGCTTCCAGTAGACGGCCCAATCAAAAAGAAGAGTACTCGATCCTCCCAGAATTCTACAGAACAATCCATAATTCTCTCGATCTTTCGATCATGTGGAATAGTGGATAATCGAAGAAGCTCCCAGAATCTTCTTCTCATACCTATAAATTCCTCTGTCGCCCCCAAATTTATCAACTCGAACGAATTCACAGTCATACAGTTATCGCTCTCAGATCAAACCAAATTCCAATTATCTAAGCTACATTCGTCCTTTCAATTCAGTTAATCAATCAACGATGTCGCTGATTCCGAGCATTTTTGGAGGACGCCGGAGCAACGTCTACGACCCCTTCTCTCTTGACATGTGGGATCCCTTCGACGGATTCCTGTTCGGAGGAAACTCGTCTGCTGTGGCGAATTCTGCTTTTCCGAGGGAGACATCGGCGATGGTGAACGCGAAGATAGACTGGAAGGAGACTCCGGAGGCGCACGTATTCAAGGCGGATCTACCTGGGCTGAAGAAAGAGGAAGTTAAGGTGGAGGTTGAGGACGGAAGAGTTCTTCAAATTAGTGGTGAGAGGAGCCACAAGAAGGAGGAGAAGAACGACACCTGGCACCGAGTGGAGCGCAGCTCCGGCAGGTTTCAGCGCAGGTTCAGGCTACCAGAGAATGCAAAGTTGGAGGAAGTGAAGGCTTCAATGGAGAATGGAGTTCTTACTGTCACTGTGCCGAAGGTGGAGCAGAAGAAGACCGAGGTGAAATCCATTCAGATTTCTGGTTAACTGGTCAACTATCCTGCTAAGTCCTAACCACCATAACCACAACATATGAAATAAATTGCAGTTGTAATGCCGGTTTAGTATAATGTAAACTCTTTAAGATTTTAAAATTGTTCATGTTTGACTAATTTTGAGTGAATGAGCTCGGAGTTGGACTACGTGTTACTAGCCGAACCTACAGCGTTACGAGTGTTTAGCGGAGCTAAAAAAAATATTTGAATTCAGACCCGGTGGCTTGGCTAACTAATGTATAAATAGCTGAACCTATAGTTCTACTTGTTTTAGCGAGCTATGGCATGTTGAAACTCGATCAGCTTGAGCCTTTGCTGAACTTCGAGCCTAACTTTTTTGTGCTAGGGCCTAGAGATGAGTCAAAATAGTTCAACTAATAAAAAAAGAGAATTGTTATTAGCCGAGCAAGCTTTGACGTGTTACTAGCCAAACGAGCTTTTAAGCTCGGCTCAAGCCCGAACTTTTGTCAAGAAGAGAGGTGTTATCAACCTAACATTTGTATCAGAACGAGTTTTAAATGAGCTTTAAAATGCGTATTCAACAAGCTCGAGCCACCCAATTAGCTCGCCTTGCACACGTATAACGGTCCTAAGCAACACAAAAAATGCAAATGAAGGGCGTAAATTGTAGCTGGTAGTCCAAGCAACACAAAAAATGCAAATGAAGGGCGTAAATGGTTAGCTTGTAGCATAATTAACAATTTCAAGAAAGTAAAAGGAACAATCTTCCAATCCCTAACACACCAAACTAACCACTCAAGCGTCACGCTTTACATAGGACCAGCGTACCTAAGTGTGTTAAAGTCATCATTTGATTGAACTGTACCCAGTGTGTTAAAGTTATCATTTGATTGAATTGTTCCTCCGAGAGTCAAATTTGACCTCATCAAGCTCCAACTTTGTTGTCCTTACATTCTTTGAGACCATTGAGTTTAAAGATGATATGATGCGTAATTACTAAGAAAAATAGAATTCAATAAATAAGAAAGACGACACACACCATTGATGACTACGTACACTTTTCAGAAATATTTTATTGAGGAGTTTCAGAGTATAGAGAAAGGATAAACAAATGATAACTAGGTTATTTAAGTTAATAGATAATTGCAGAGACTGAGAAAAGCTACAATATATAGATTAACTAAACCCTAGGGTTATACTTGGGCGTCAAGTATAAGACCGAACAAAACAAATAAGACCCAAACAGAGAAAACCCAAACAAAATATAAGTCTAATTCAAGGCATATCAACAAATCTCCACCTTGACTTGAATTCTCACAAACGTAACAAATGCATTAGTCAATGCACAACGCAATTCCTCTCTCTATCCAGATATACCCCTTGGACACTCATAAACTCCTAAAGTTTAGCAAGTCCAAACAATGTTGGAACTTGTTGTGAGGTACCGGATTGGTGAACATATCAACAAGATTATTAGCAATCCCTACTTTCTTCACCCTGATCCTCTTCTCACGTCTCAAGAAATGATACCTGGCGTCAGTATGTTTAGTCCTCTCATGATGAACCTGATCCTTAGTCAAACAAATTGTACTCAAACTATCACAATATACAATAGTCTAATCGTGATGTATACCTAGATCACTAACCAATCCCTTGAACCAAATTCCCTCTTCAATTGATTTTGTCAATGCCATGAACTTTGCCTCTGTAGTAGACAAAGTAACCGTGTATTGTAAGATTGCCTTCCAACTCACAACAGAACCCCAAGAGTGAAAGCATAATTGGTTATAGATCTTCTAGTGCCAACATCTCCTATATAATCGAAATCCGAGTACCTTGTGACCAAACACTATGTAACATTCCGAAAAACAAGCCCAACGTCAGATGTACCTCTAAGGTACCGAAATATCCTCTTCACGGCTTGCTAGTGTTCTTTTTTCCGGTTACCCCATGAACCTACTGAAGACACTAACCACTTGTGCCATATCCGGTCTTGTGTACCATAACATACATCAAACTCCCTATTGCACTAGCATAAGGGACTCACGGCATATACCCTTCTCCTCATCCGAATGTGGTGAAGATAGAGTGGTAAGATGGATGTTAGCAGCACTAGGTGTATCAATAAGCTTGGTCGATGACATTCCGAACCCTGACAATACCTTTTCAATGTAACCTTTATGGAATAAGAAAAGCTTCTTATAACCCCTATCTCTAAGAATCTCCATCCCTAGAATTTTTTGAGTTGCTCCAAGATCCTACATTTCATCTCCCGTTGTTGCAAACCAATGTGCAACTTCAGACCAAGAGACAACTTCTATATAGGTTTTTGGTTCATGAGTATCCAACTCTTTAGCAACTTGTAGAGCATAACCAACCATATTATCAAGACCATACATTTGTAGAGGTCTTACTCCTGCTCTTCTTGAATGTCCCTCTACTAAGATTTGGTAAATAGTTTCTGATGGTTGGTTTTCTTTTGCTAGAACTTGCATCCCTTTTCATCCCATATGACAAGTCTCATATGTCATAACTTAGTTATATCATCCTTTTGAACCTCTAAAGATGCAACAGAAAACAGACTCGGATACAATAGAATCTTGTAGGAAATATAAAATGCCCATTTTGACACCTTTTAGAATAACATCAGAACCCTTACATACATTCAGAATTCCATCTTCACCTATGAAACAAAACCTCTTACTATCTAACATACTCAGGGATATCAAAGTCTTAATAATAAGTGGAACATATTTGACCTCGTTCAATGCTCGCATCTTGATCTGCAATAGATTGAAATTGTTCCTCCCTGTAAACTTATCGATCTTCGTGTTGAAATAAGACATCTTTCTCTCAGATAATAGAAAACCAAATAACCCAAAAGCTCCGATACTAGTTTTGTGCGGAATTACTGGGAATAAACAAAATTCAACATACGAGAAAGATGGCACACACATGTTTATAGTAGTTCACCCAATAATGTCTACGTCCACTTTTTAGAAAGATTTTATTGAGGAGTTTTAGGGCACAGATGAAAGGATGAACAAATGATAACTAGGTCATCCAGATTATCCAAGTTAACAAACAATTGTTGAGGCAAAGGAAAAGCTATAATACATAGAGTAACTAAACCCTAAGGTTATACTTGGACATTAAGTATAAGACTGGACGAAATAGAAAAGACCCAAACAAAAAAAAAACCAAACAAAAGATAAGCTCAATTTAAGACATGCATATTAATATGAGGTATTACTATGATCCCTCACCGACCTGCTCCACTTTCACAAATAGTTCAGAATTTCAACTTCACTCTAAAAATTCTGTATATAATGTAAAGGAAAATCTTTTATTTACACTAATAGACATTTCATCAAACAAATACATCAACAAGTTTACAACTTTTTTGAGAATCTAATCAACAAAGTTCAGTACGGGGCGTTTTTTTATTACAAATATACCATAAACCCAACCAACCATTTAGGTTGGCATCCAAAGAAGACAATGATAACCTTGGTCAATGTTATTATAATAGAACATTTTTGTGCTCGTCTTCTTGATGATACACCACAAGATTGTTAACTTCTACAAACTCTCCAACTTTGCGGAAACCAATGATCAAAGTCTTATAAGTCACATTCTCTGGCTTTAAGCCACCACACCACTTCCGATCATGATGTAATCAGGCCGGACGAAATTAGTTGAAAAAACCGTGTAATTTATTTAGTTATCTTTTTGATTCTGCATCCGATTTGTGAAATTAAGGGTCGATCCGTTATGCACATGGACTTCGGATGGAAATTTTCAATAGCTCAATTACGCACATAGGTTTTGTAACGGAACTATTACAGTCGTGAACAAAGTTGATGATTAAGTAGATGGGGTTCAAAACAAAGTCTCAATTCCACATATGGGTAGCGGTGTGCAAATGGCATCACAAAAATATTGTTCCGCGTATGGAATTTGGATTAGAAATTGTCTTCTAAAATAAATAAAAATTGAAATTGTCCACCGTATTTAATTTCCATTCCATAGTCGTGGTCCGTAGTTAATTTTATTGTGCATACACTTTGGGAGTCATGTGATTTGTTGATTTTCACTGTGCATACCATACGTGTAATTAAATGGTTTGTTTCGCTCCAAATAAATTTTTATTAAATATAAAAAAACATTAAAATAACTTTCAAGAAAAATATCAACAAAAAACATCTGGAAAAATCTCAAATTTTGAAAAAGTAAAAATAACTTTTTTTATTTAAAGTAAATTTAACTTGATTTATATTTTAAACATAATAAATTACTAGTATATTACCCGTACCTTGCACGGAATTTTGATAAAAATATTATTTATTATTATATTTTTGTAAGGGATTATATATAAACTTTTTTTTTGTCATTAGATAGAATAGAAAAATACAATAAATATTTGTACACTTTACTTATAATAATATATAATACATTAATAAAATATTTAATCGTATAATAATTCATATTTTGATTTTTATCCCCTATATTGATTCATATATCAATAGAAATAGTACATTAGTAGCATATGGTGTTAAATTAATTGTTATATATAAATTAATTTAAGAAATAACACAATCTCAGGTAACAAAAAAAGGTGATTGGAAAAGATGAAAATCGTAACATTTAATTGTTAAAAATAAATTTAATTAAATTTTTTCTTTTTTTTTGTATTGCTAAAATTTGTTATGGATGTGATTCTAATATGTTATACTTATCTCAAGGTAACAAAAAAAAAAGGTGATTGGAAAGGATAAATTTAATTAAGATTTGATTTTAATATTTCGTTAAATAATTTTGTAATAAATAAGCTTAATTAATATTTTGGTGGGTCGTGGTTAAATGTTAAAATGACACGTGACAGTGAGTATTTTTCTGCGTGACACGTGGCAAGGAGTGCTACTCCTATAATATATATATAATAAGATTACTTTGATTTTTTTTAAAAATCCAAATCATACCAATTAGTTCAATTTTTGTATGACACGTTGGGAATCGGTTGACATGTCTTCATCACTGTCAAGATTTTTGTTGTAAAGTAATTCATATTATTTTAGTTAAATATGTTTATAGTTTGTATCAATACCAATATTTTTATAATTGACATTATTTTAAGTTCAAATTTAATAATTATATTATTTTAAGATATTTTTACATAAAATTATATTAACTTTCTTTATATGAGATTACACGAAAAATATCAAACCGTAAAACTAATTCAAAAGTCTACGAAATATCATATCAATACTTGTAATTAAATAGCTTGTGTTAATGGTCACGAGAATATCCAAAGGCAAAACTAATTTAACATGTAACAATATTTTATCAATGAAATCAAAATAGCTTCCGAGTTTTATTTTATAAATTACTACATATCGTCATTAAACAACAATCGACGCAAAAGTTGCAAGAAAATGCAACATTAGTTCAAGACAAACAACACTATCTTATCAATATGAGAAACATCCAACATTGCGAAGGAGGTGAAACACCCTTAACAATATTTTCAATGTTAAAAGTCCAACGTCGAGGAACATTTGTCTCAAGCTCATCAACAATTGTGACTGTGGGCACTCTTAATACCTAGTGTTCGCAACATCATAGTAGCCTACCACAATAACATACACAAACATAAAATCACAACCTATAAACTTCAAATTAGATGTAGTGATAGGGTTGCACATAATGTACTTACCACTATACCATCCAACACTGGCAATTTCTTTTTCATGAAAATGACATCAAAGTTGTTGCCTGAGCTGACGATATCAACTGCTTCGTGACCGTTTCTAGCGACCGTAGTAACAAAGCCGGAGGTCCTCAAGAACACTTCATGGGTGCGCGCAACCACGGGATTATCCTCCACCAACAATGCTGAAGGCATCATTTTCGATGGTCTTTGTATTCGATTCCTTCAAAGACTAGCATATAAATACACAACTCGGTACAATAACTATTATCCGTGTTCAAAAATTAAAGATCATACCAACTTTCAAAGCAATCACTCTTCACCGTACATGGATATTATTTTTCTCTTATTCTTTTTCTGTAACGGACATTCTCTCGTCTACCACTCGTTATTATTATAAAACATAAGGGTCCACAAAAAGTAGTTTCTTGACATTACAAGTATAGAAAAACATGGACTAATATTGTGTGCGCACACCATTCAACATATCGTAAAAATTACCATTGCGGGTCTAGCATTTTTGTGTACAATAAAGTATTTATACGATTATGTTATCAAGTGTGTCTTGACACACATCTATTTTTGATAATATGGTATTTATTTAAAAAAATACTTCATAAATTGTCTTTGATGATCAGGTGTGTTTGGCAAGCACATTCTTTGAGTCATTGGAGGAATTATTTGAACCTACTTATTTTTGGGATTATTTGAACAAATTTTAATCAAGGATTATCGATTATTTGAGGGGTTATTGAGAATACTAACTATTGAAGGATATCATATATTCTATTTAGGTAAATTATCTTTATATTTTAGGTTAGTTTAAATTTGGTTTTATCTCGATAATTTTTATTGATTTTCTTTAATTCTCTTGTAATCTCTATATATATAGAGTCATTATATTATCAATACATTTGTGATTCTATCTCCACCATAAATCTATCACTAACCCAAAAAAAAATCTTTGTCTTGTGCAAATAAACCCTAATTTCTAAAAGACTGCTTTTTCTTCTCTTTTTTCACATAATTACTGATCATTTACCTCGTGTACTTGTAACATAATTCAACATATATATTGGGCTTGAACCCTCTGATCCAATAAGTTATGTGTGTCAAACAAAACACATATTTTCATATGAAGACGTAATCTAAAAACATTAACTAATCCAATCTCTATTGACAACCTGATAAATTAATCCATTTTTTATCCCACTAATTATTTATTTAATCTACAACCCGATGAAAGAGCCTCTTAACATTAAACAGAGCTACTTTAACAAACAATAATTATTTTGCTTTTATTTTATTTAGTCGAATGACTTTAAGTTTGATTGGTAACCCTGAATTTATAGGAGTTAAATCTGAAACTTATAGGAGTTTATGTTATAGTAGATAAAGCTAAAACTTATAGAGTAGCTCAATTGAGTAGCTAGTTGAACGAACTAATTTTTTATATGCTTGCTGAACGTTTGAAAGAACGAAACTTATCGAAATTAAGGTAAATTTTTATAACCAAAATCTTTGAAAAAATGAGAAAAAATTATATTTATAAAATATTGAAAGAGTTATGTAACAATAAAGTTTAAAAAGTGTTTCACCTTTCTTAACATTGAAAATAAAAGAATAAATTTCATTTCTAAAATTTATATATCCAATTTGGTACCGATGGACTCATTTTTTTTATCATAAATTTAAATGTTCACTTCCTCTAATATTTTTTTTCAAAATTTTTTTAAACAAAGTTGTATAAACCTAAATAAGCGTCATAAAAGAGAAAAATAAAATTATTATTAAATTTCTATGTAATTTTTTTAATGTACTCTAAAAATTATTTATATTTTATATATTTTTATATAAATTCCAATTTCTCGTGCTAAAAATATACAGTAGGATATTTGCTATAAATTAATTAAGGATGACATATACTAAAATCATCTTACCATAAGAAGTCATCGTGAAGGTAAGAGAGTTACGCTGCCGAAAAGTAAAAATCGAGTAGATAATCTAAATGTGATCAATTGTGTCACGGGAATCTAGAAATTTCGAAAATAAGCAAAAATGTTAATTGCTTGATATCATGTTTCATGTATATTCATTTGATGAATTTCGTATCAAATGTATCTTCAGGAATATCAACGTTGTAACCAATGTTATCCTATTCTAGGTCAATTGCCCCTTGCCGTCCATTGTTGATGTTTCTCAAGTCGTTTTAGAGCTATTTAAAATGACCCTCTTTGGCGGCTGGTTAATAGGACTTTTCCGTATGACTCCTCAATTTGTTTTGTTGCACACTCGGATCAATGAATTGCCCTCAATACTTATGCTCTTAAAAGAATTCTTAGGACAAGATGTTATTTACCCAAATTTACTTTTATATTATTTGGTAGCTATATGGATTATTATAATTAGAACAATAATTATTTAATATTGAAATATTAATTACCATGAAGAAAATAAACTTGTCCATTGTCAAACAAGGACCTAAAATACCATAAATAAATAAATAAATAAAATATATAAAATTTGAGCTAGAAATTAGAATGACTCAAAGCCATGGAGAAAAAATTCAACTTTTGGACCAAAATTCTCAAGTCCCACGTATAAGTTCACGAGTTTCATGACTTTTATCATAAAACCAGTTGACATACGACATGAATAACAAAAAATTCTATGTGTTGTGTCAAGAATAATTATATTTATGTATTATGCTACAAAATATGTTATTATATAAATTTTGAATTTTGCCAAAAACCCTAAATATTGTTCTTGGTAGGTGAGTAAAAGGGTTGTTATATTAGTTGAGTTGCTCAGACTCGAAGCGAAAGAAGTTGGATCAAGTCCATTAACTTTCTAAATGAGCTCACTATAAACACATTTTAAAGCATAGTTAAACTTTAGGTTCAAATTATTTATAAATGAGACGAGTCTGAAAATACCAAAGCCCGACTCATTTTACTAGAAAAAACATTGTGGGGTTGTTTAATCAGTCGAGTTATTTGGATTGAGTTTGTTCATTTTTTCAACGAGCCAAATATGAACGCATTTCAAAACACCGCTAAAATTATAAACTTGGCACCGGCTCAACCCATTATAAACGAGCCGAGCCAAAAAATGTCAAATCTCGGCTCGATCGGCTATAATGACATTGCGGGATTGTTATATTAGCCGAACTATGTACTTATTGGAAGATATGATTATATTATAATTAGAGAAGTTATCTTATTAGATTAGATTAGTTTTTATTTTTCATATTATCTTGTGCAATCTTCATTGTTCTCCCGTAATCCTATAAATAGGGTGATAATAACTCGTTATAAAACTACAAATGTGGTTTTATTTTCACCATTTGGTGATCTTCTCCACCATAATCTTAATCTATCATGGTATCAAAGCGGGTTCGATTCGGGACCTCAACCTACCAATTAATCTTCGCCAACTTAACGGCGTCTAGAGCTACTTTTCCACTGATTTACCAGTGGTACTATCGATCTAATGTTGCCACCGATCTATTGGAGGTCCAAGATATTGGCACCGATCTCTTCTTTTTGTCAATGAAATGTTTCAATCTTCAATGTCGTTACTCTACGACGCTTCGATTGCGGGAGCGTATTGGAAGATATGATATATTATAGTTAGAGAAGTTATCTTATTATATTATATTAATTTTTATTTTTCATATTATCTTGTGTAATCTTCATCATTCTCGCGTAACCCTATAAATAGGTGGTAATAAACTCAGTATAAATGTGATTCTATTTCACTATTTATGTGGTCTTCTCCACCGTAATCTATTACTACTCCGCTCGAGTACGTTCATTTTCTCAATGAACCAAATACCCATTTTGGTTAATATTTAGACTAGACTTGTTATAAATGAGCTGAGACTAAACATGGAAAAACATAAGGATCCATACAGACTTGAAGTTGTGAGTAACAAATCCTAGAGAGTAACAAACTTGATCGAAAAATAAGGATCCATACAAACGAATGAACTCCTAATTCGTTCTTGAAAACACTTTAACAAACTTGAAGTTGAGAGCTTAGAGAAAAAAGTATATACCTTAAAAGGACGCTCAGGAGGAAGACAATGGAAGGAGAGAACAGGACCCTTCATCGCCCATCTCAATACACTATTAAGCTTCAATTCTCCATCTAATCTTTCTTGAAGCTCTATAATCTACTTAACCAAGAAAATCCATCAAATAAAGCTCATTAAACAACACAATATAATTGCAAGGTGAATTTTTGCGCAACTCGATGTTTCACCTACCGAGAACAATATTCAGGGCTTTAACTGATATATTTTTACTATGATCCACGAAAATTAATTTATCCGATTTCAAAACAGATTTCTTAAGAATCATCCGGTACGAGGCCTATAAGTGTTTTATTTACCACATACATATTTTAGTAAAAGGTACTTGTATTAAAGAACCAAACAAATTAATAGCTTAAAGGGTTACTAAATTGCTATCTTAATGAAAATTTACTTAATCACTACTTGGTAAGTTGCTATGGAGGACGTCCATAAGCAATTGCAATTCAATCTTAATTACTATTGGGTTGGGCTTCCACTGGACGGCCCAAAACGAAAACGGCCCAACCAAAAATAAGAGTACTAGATCTTCCAGAATTCAACAGAACAATCCGTAATTCTCTCGATCTTTCGATCATGTGGAAAAGTTGAAAACCCGAAGAAGCTCCCAGAATCTTCTTCTCATACCTATAAATTCCTCTGTCGCCCCCAAATTATCAACTCGAACGAATTCACACTCATACAGTTATCGCTCTCAGAACAAACCAAATTCCAATTATCTAAGCTACATTCGTCCTTTCAATTCAGTTAATCAATCAACGATGTCGCTGATTCCGAGCATTTTTGGAGGACGCCGGAGCAACGTCTACGACCCCTTCTCTCTTGACATGTGGGATCCCTTCGACGGATTCCCGTTCGGAGGAAACTCGTCTGCTGTGGCGAATTCTGCTTTTCCGAGGGAGACATCGGCGATGGTGAACGCGAAGATAGACTGGAAGGAGACTCCGGAGGCGCACGTTTTCAAGGCGGATCTACCTGGGCTGAAGAAAGAGGAAATTAAGGTGGAGGTTGAGGACGGAAGAGTTCTTCAAATTAGTGGTGAGAGGAGCCACGAGAAGGAGGAGAAGAACGACACCTGGCACCGAGTCGAGCGCAGCTCCGGCAGGTTTCAGCGCAGGTTCAGACTACCAGAGAATGCAAAGTTGGAGGAAGTGAAGGCTTCAATGGAGAATGGAGTTCTTACTGTCACTGTGCCGAAGTTGGAGCAGAAGAAGACCGAGGTGAAATCCATTCAGATTTCTGGTTAACTGGTCAAGTATCCTGCTAAATCCTAACCACCATGAAGGTTGTGTTTATATGAATGTATGGAAAAAAAATGCAGTTGTAATGACTGTTTAGTATAATAATAATAATAATGTAATAAGATTTTAACATGGTTCATGTTTGATTTATTTCTACTGAATGAGCTCGAGTAGGACTTCGATTCCAGCATGAGTTGCTCGGCTAACACGTGTTACTAGCCAAGCCATCTTTAGCCGAGTTTTAGCATGTTGAACCCGGCTTGAGCTAAAAAAAATTCAAAAAACTGAACCTATAGTGTTACGAGTTTTAGCTGAGCTTTGACATGTTGAAGCCCGGCTCAAGCCCGGACCCTTTTTCGAGAAGAGCCTAGTTCGATTGAATGAGCTTTAAAATGCGTTCGTGTTCGTGTTCGTATTCGACAACAAGCTCGAGCCAACAGATTAGCTCGTCTTGCACACATATAACGGTCCTAAGCAACACAAAAAATGCAAATGAAGGGCGTAAATTGTAGCTTGTAGCATGACTAACAATTTCAACAAAGTTAAAAGAAACAATCTTCCAATCCCAAACACACCAAACTAACCCACTCAAGCGGCACACTCTACAACATGTTCCGATTAGGACCACGCCACGCAAACTAAGAAAACTCAAGCCAAACTCGTCAAACCTCTAAACTACTCGCTATAAACAGGCTACATTGAACAACACAAGGCATTCCAATTGCACTTTGCTTCTGTGCAATTGTGTAGACATTTGCAATTAAGGAGATTGCATTTGGTTCTGTACAGTTGCGTTTCAGGCTGTTTTTTTTTTGTTCTTATGAAGGGACATTGAAGTGAAACAGCCAAGAGATAACAAAGGCAAAAACCATGCAAGCTAACAAGAAGTTCAAGAAACGATTGCCTTGCCAGAATCTCCGAGTGTCCACTGAATGGACTAGCGGTACTGGTGCAGGAGCATTTGGGTCATTCCAGTTCTCTCCTGTTGCGTTTTCGTTTAGACCCACAACATTCCGTGCTGTCGAACCACAAATCTCACATGTCCTGCACCATTTTTCAAGCAAGAAACAATCAGAAGAGAAAACAAATCAGTTCAGTACAATTTGAGTGAGTCAAGAACTTGCTGATAAATCTGTTATAATTTTCATCAATTTTTACTGCAAAAAATGTAAAGTCAGCAGAGATTGAATGCAGTAACTTATGTACTTTCTCTCTTGATTTATTACATAGACTTTTCTTGCAGAAGTGTCACTTCCCTCTTTACTACCCCTCACATGGAACAGCAAGGACCACCTTCCACATTGTTACCTTTGTTCATTATAGAATTTATTATAGTTCACATGATGAATAACAAAGAGCAAACTTGGCTTGGCTTTTAACAACTTTTTTACCCGTAAAAGGCCACTTCGGCTTCTTTGGTCTCTAACATCAAGTCAAAATACCCAAATGAGTAGAAGCGGATCATTTTTTGCTTAAAGTTGGATAAGAATTCGGCTAGTTCCGAAATTTGAAGCACCTTTAGGTTCAAGATAACAACACATCACTTAGGCTCAGTTGTTTAGCAGTTTACCAAACAAGACACAAAATTCATCTCAAAACATTCATCTATAGATCAAAATATAAATAAGTAACCTAACAAGTACTGAAATCTACGAAACTGAATTCTTTCTAATTGATTAAAAAATATACATGATCTGTTCATGGAGAAATTAACACATGCAGAAAGATAATCCAAGAGAAAATGTGAAATCATACACACAGATGACAGAATCCAAGAGAAAACTTGCAGGCATTGGCAGTTTTGAACAACAAGAAGAGAAAAAATGGAAATGCGAAAATCGGAAGTCGGGTTTCAAAAGCAACATAAAGAATCATGAAAGCTGCAGATGAAGCAAGTTGTGCAACATTATCCTTTAACCTTTTCCCATGTTTTCTTGATTCCTTAGATATTCAATTCCATCATAATAAGCATCCATCCCTTTCATAAAGCTGTCACAGGTTCTACACAAATGCAGCAAATACACATAAGGAAATGCAACAAAGTTTAAGGCTACCAGATACAAACCAATTTGAACATCAAGCAAAAATCTCAAGTTTCAAGACCAAAAAGCTCGTATACACATCTTTGGATTACATGCCCCAAAATCTCAAGCTCAATAAAATTTCTTTAACCAGATCACAGTTATAAGAACAAAAATAGAACCATTTTCTCTTGATACTATTCCATTGTCATTTACTCCACTACTAAATGAAGAAAACTTTCTGGAAAAAGATAAAAACATCTGTATTAACTCATATATAACCGACAATATATATTTTAAAAAAATAAAAATAAAACTTACTTGTTGCCCCTAATTTTGAACCAAGCCTCAGCACAATGTTTGTGAGCAGCAGCCAAATCATTCTTACAAGAACAACCTAATTCCAGAGGGATCCCTGAATCTGGGTTAGAAGCATCCATGCTCAAATGGCAAATCCTACAATTTCTCTTAACTTTACACAAATGGGATTTATGTTCATTAACTCCACTCTCCAGATCCAACTCCAAATCAGCAGAAGAAGACACATCTGATACTGAGGACCCTCTTCTCTTCCCATCAGAAACCCCAAGAATCTCATCATCGCTGGACCCACCACCACCGTCTACATCTGACCGACGGCGACTTCCGTTGGTGCATGAGACGGAGCTCCGGCGAGCATCCCCTTGCTCTATGTCAACATGGGTTTTCTCCATTCCCTGAGTACAGTAATCAATCTAGGTAGATCAAATTGGGTTTTTTGGTGTATGGTTGCTGAAACAGAAAACACCAAAAATGTGTGATTTAGACAAATGGGTAATCCCTCTTTTTTCCTACCTTGCTTACATGGGAGGGTTACGAGCTACTACATATCCCTCAGGTAGAGATAAAAGAGGAAAATAGAGAGGAGAGTAGGGCATATGGGAGAGAAAAGATGTGGAATTTAGTACAGTAGTCTTCTATAGAGGAAGAAAGGTTTTTCCCGGAAAAGAAGTGAGCTTTGTTTAGTGCGTCGAGTAATTATTGTTTTCGGATATTTTTATATCGTGGGGGAAATTCTATGTAATTTTGACCTTTACGAAGTAATTGTTTAATTTGGTTTTATCATCAAGAAATTTTTTTCCTAAAAATGGACTTCTAAGTACATCATAAATTAAGTAATTGTTTTGTCTCAAAATGTAATTTACCTGTACGATTACTTTTAAAAGACAATTAATGGTTAATTAAAGTTATATATTATATTATCATCCAAAAAAAACTCATATATTTTATAGAAATGTATCGTGGAGAATGCCCTTTTTAGTATTTATAGATAATTTTTGTGTCAGGAAACATATTAAGAGCGGTTCATGTTACACGTTCTTAATAATAAGATAAAGCTATTAATCTTTACTAAAACGGCGTATATTGGTTTTACAAGGAAATGCAACACTAATTTTATTTATTAAAATAAATTCGACTGAATTGAGAGGTCGATACAAACTAGCAAACAAACTAATTGCTGTTACATAATTAATAAGCCAAAACACAAATACAAGCATAAATAATATCACAGTCACAAAATAACATAGAATTCCCCATAATGTTATCTTGTTTTAGAGGCATAGTGGTTTATCCTCCATTGAATGTGGGCGAACTCCCTGGGACATGGAGCCTTGCATTTCATAATTCAATTAATAATGTATTCTACCTACACGAATCTTATTCCCATTAACGAAAAAGGCGTGATAACTGATAAGAGAACTTCCGATCATGCATTTTGCCCCTCCAAACAAACTTAATACACTACTATTTTTAACAACTTAATTACAAATAAATTTAATTAAAAAAAAAAGTAGATGAGATGAAATGGGTGTGTTCGGACCTTAGGTAACGAGTAATAAAGTTCGTAGAAACAACATAAGTTGAAAAATGAGGGTTTGTGTGACAAAGTTTATACTAATTTTTAAAGATTTAAAGAGATGTTTTGGACGGTGTCGCTAAATTTTTAGGATTATGTAAGATTTTTTTAGTTTTTGGACGATGTCTATGAACTTTATATTTTTTTGGATTATACACATATATTAATTATTTGATTATTATTTATTGAAATAATTATTCTTCTAAGAAGTTATCTACACCTTTAAAATAATGTTCAATAATCAGTAAATATTTATTCTCCTTTTTTCTCAAAATGTTATGAGGGTATATCTTCAAAAATTATAAAATTTAAGGGCATTTTAAATTTCCTACGAATATTATCTAGGATCTAAAAATAATAATTTAACTATTAAATATCACGGATTACATTAGAAGGGCCATGTTATTTACACGATTTTCAATTTACTTGTTGCCGAAGAAATGTGCATGACGTCAAACGCTCAATCTAAACACAATTGGATGGCGTCGGCGCTGTTTTTATTTTTTAAATCCCTTTGACGAAAATTTCTTAAGTTTACAAAATAATAATAATAATAATAATAGAGGATTATCAACTCAAAATATAACTTTTATCCTAAAATCAACCGTAAAAATAAGTTGTTTCACTTCGATAATAAATAAACTCGTAGTCTGATTTATAAGTTTGATATATTAACGACTACCAAATTGTTACGTAGCACTAAATATTGGTGTTTATCTATAATAGATTAATAAATGTGTGGTCTAGATATGTCATATTCACTTTGATGTTACTCTTTAATAAATAAAAATCTTCTATATACTTTTAAATAGCCGTCATCTGAATTGACAGCCTTCCAAAATTTATTAAATTAAATTTTAAAATAAAGTAATAATTTACCTAGAAAACATTTAACTAAAACCATATATAAACTTTAACGATACAAATTTTAACGGCCGATAAACTTCTCCCGTATGTTAAAATTTTAATTAAATTAATTTTTTAACGGCTCACAATATCTAAATCTAAATTTTAACGATATAAATATTAATGATGATAAACTTCTCACGTACATTAAAATTCTAATTAAACCAAATTTTTTTAACGGTGACAATATATAAATTTTAACGATACAAATTTTAACGATCGATAAATTTCGCTCGTACGCTAAAATTCTCACATAGTTTCCACTATATATACTGATCATGTTTCGTCGTCTTCCATTATTCCAATTATCACGTAAATCTACCAAATATCTACCTCTTCCATCCATCTCCAATTTTTATATGTGAATCATGTTTTCGTCATATTTTTTAGTTTCCGGCGCTTTGAAAATAGTTTTCAAGTTACAATTATGCGCTTCGTTGTATCTTTTTCAAGGTAAATTTGTTTATCTTTATCCACTTTCAATTTTACATCTTCCATCCATTATTATCATTTATAGGTTCGACAAAGGGAACTATATCGGGAATTATATGTTTGTCTTTCCCTCTTCCATCCATTATTGAAATTCCGAAAGATTTGAAATTTTGATTGTTGTTTCGAATATCGTCGTATATTTATTCCATCCAATTGATTTTTTTTTTTAAATATTAAAATTATTTTAATCGATTTTTTTTAAAAAACATTTGTTAAAAGTATTCATTCCCCTCTGCATAACAAATGAATAAAAATTGTAAGTAAGTTTCGACAAAATTAACCTATTTATCTTATACAAGATTAATTTTAGAAAATATATATGACAAATTTCTTACTAATATTTTATAAATCTAAAAACCAAATATCTATCTAGTGTAAAATGTTTAAATTTAATAAATAAAAATAAATAAAAATGACCGACTAAAGCAAAAGACACCCGAATAATCATATAGAATATCAATTGACATACATGTTTAATAACGTCACGATAAATCATGATATTATTTTTTTAATACTACTTTTACCTGAAAAAGATATGACGAAGTGCTTAATTGTAACATGAAAAAGAATTTTTAAAATGTCGAAAACTAAAAAAGATGACAAAAACATGATTAATACCATTTTTTTTTTTTTATTGTTTTCATCCAAATTCACATTCGAACAAGATAATTGATGAAATCGGATTTTTTCTTCTCGGGTAATTTTTTATGAGAAATTAATTCAAAGTTTTCAAACTAAAATGAAATAATATTTGGAGTGGGTAATCCATTTGTACTTTTGGGACATTATAATTAACACTTATCATGCGAATAGCATTTAATGCAACATCTCTAATAATTGCACTTGTGTTTAAACTAAACCATCTCGGTGAGTTGTTTCTAGTTGTTCGAATTAATATATACTTGGAATTAATAATTGTTGTTTTAATAGTGACAATGAAATCTTTATGACTTTATATACCAACTAAAAAGAAAAGATCTGTTCAGACTTCGGATGGATTTAAAAATATCATTAATATATTTCTTAGTAAGATGTTCATCTTTATATTTTCGAAATAAAAAGTTAGAAAGATAGAAAATAAAAAATATAATTTTTTTTTCTATCTCTAATTCCATAGATTATAATCGGCTTGATTTAAACTAAATGAAAATTTTCAATGTTCTTAGAAAATTATTTTAGTTTGACTTTTATATTTTGGGTGATTTAATGTTTCAACGTCAATTTGGAGAACAATTATAATTTATTTGTCGGAAAAAATATCAGGATTGTGATCGAAATTTGTACGAGCGAGGTTTTCATCATATTGAGAGACTCCACTTATCCGACACACATGTGTTTACTATTTTTCTTCTCTTTGACTTCTTTCAAATTTCTCTCAAAACGATTACGGGCGTTTCAAGTTATATTTTAAACTTGTTTCTTTGTTATTTTGGGTTTTATTTATTTTGTTGTACCTCACAATCTTTTTATCGGACGTTTGTTTGAGCATGTCAAAACTCTATTCGTTCAACTAAAATAATAGTTTAGGGACTGCATCTCGCGCTTGACTTAGAAAACATTCAACTTGAACCCGTTCACTTTTAAAAGAGCCGACGATGTAGACAATGTTAAATTGTGAGAATATCAAGAATATTTGTCCATCATTTAATTGTTTAGGATAATTTATTGATCTTATTGGGAATATCTTTATTATTCTCGTTATTATTTGCTTGTAATTTCATATGTATAAGGTCATAATAAATTTAATATAGTTGTGGTTTTATCCGACCATAAATCTTTCATGATATCAGAGCTTACCGATCATATAAGACCTGGACCTCAAACCCTATTTGCCGTCAACATACCATTGCATGTGATGTCACTGATCTACGATGTTTCTCGCTCATTGCCAATTGAGATTTCCAGTCTTCAGCATTAGTTACTTTACCAACACGTTGACTGCAAGGGTGTGTGATAATATCAAGAATATCCGTCTATTATGTAATTGTTTAGGATATAATAGATTTGATCTTATCGGAATTATCTTTATTATATATTCTCGTTATTATTCTCTTGTAATTCCCCATATATAGGGTCATAATAAACTTAATATACGTTACTTTTATGTGAGAGCCCTTTCTTTCGGACCGAGATTTGGACCATGGCCGAGATTGGCTTTGGGCCGAAATTGGTCTTGCCGCACCCGAGGGCACGTGTGCCACCCCTGCGGGTTCCCGGCCCTGCGGCCCTGTGATCCGCCCCTGCGGGTTACGGCGGTTGCAGCCGGTTTTGTTGACCCTTTGACCCGTGCTTTACCTTACCTTACCTCCTTCGTTCCACCTTGCTGAGCAAGGGTTTCTTCACATTCCAATCCAGTTTCACGTACTTCTTGCTTCTTCTTCTTTCTCCTTGAGCTTGAGTTGGTTTTTCCCTTGAGTTGGTAGAGTTGTGTGTGTGGTTGTGTGGATGTTGATGCTAGTTGTGGTTGTTGAGCTTGTGGAGCCAGCTGAGTGTGCTTACTTGTGCCTGCCTAGACCTTCAGCAGTGGTAAGCTTCTTCCTCCTTGCTTCTTCATCCTTCCTTCTTCCTTGCTCCTCCTTCCTTAGCTTAGGAATAGATGTTTTGAACATAGGGTGATGTTGATATGTGTATGTTGATGCTTGTGTATGAATCTGGAAGAGAGTGGAAGGGATTGATCACGGGAAGAGCTAAAGAGAAGCCCCGAGACTGCATTCTGCACTGTCGTCGCCCCGCGGCCAGAAGTCACCGCCCCCGCGGTTACCGTGTCACAGCGCCCGCGTCGAGCCAGCGGCGTGTCTGCGTTTGCCAACGTCCCTTGTCACCGCCCCCGCGGCTACGTTCCGCCGCACCCGCGGTTGCTTGCCTCTGCCCCTGCGCCCCTTTGTTACGCAGGTGCGCTTTGTCCCGGGTCTACCTAAAGCTAGGTAGATCCTTTCCTTTCCTAGTTGAGCAGTAGTAGCATGCTAGGATTCGGAGGTTGATGAGTATGATATGGAATGGCCGGTTAGGGCTTTGAGGTTTACGAGTTGGATATGATCCCTTATGGATCCCTTGGGTCTAGGTGTGGCCCTTTGTGTGATAGGATTGTGATATATTTATGTATGCCTTGTATAGGCCGTGTTATCCTTCAGTTGGGAGTGGACTGAGTTGAGGTTGATCCAGTGAGACGACTACGAGGTTGAGGTAAGTCCGTGGGACTTACTTAGTTGCCATTCCTTTATAGGATGTTTTGCATGAGTGGTGTGTGTGTTATATGGTTATAGTATGTGTTATGATGGTCACCGACCTATGGTATATTGTTTGCCCAGTGTAGGGCCGTGATAACTTGCCCTTTCATCCCGCTGGGAGTCTGGGAGGTTCTCTGTAGGCAGGTCAGACCTGGTAAACGGTTCGGGCACTTCCCATTCCCTTAGGGTACACGGGGTAGTGTTCGAGGCACCATTCTAGTTGGTTATTGGACCCAGAGGCGAGGTTTATATTCCTCGTGTCACTTATGTTCATATGGATATTTATATATGAGTTGATTGCTGGTCTCTATAAAGATAATGAACCGGATAAATGTGTGAAAGCATGATGATGTGTTAAGATTTCTGATGTGTGTTTGTGCTCTAGCATCTTCCTATTTTTTTGTGTATGGTTAGCTAACGGTTTCATACCGTGTTGTAGACACTTTGCAGGATAGGAGAACTGCAGAGTGATTCAGAGTGGGTGATCCGCTGAGGGCTCCGTACACTGGGGCGATATCGGGGATATGGGTCTTTTGATGTATAGTTTGGTTTGTTTGTACTCAGCGGTACATTGTATTACCTTTTGATCTATATATATATATATATATATATATATATATATATATATATATTAGTTTCATGTTTTGTTTTAATCTATCGGTGCCTTGTTGTAAGATCTGTGAAATTGTTGTCAGGCTAGGGTCAGGATCCATTGTGAGATCCTAGCCCAGTAGCACTCCGAGTCCTACGGATTTGGGGTGTTACAAAGGTGGTATCAGAGCCCAGGTTGACAACAATGGCACTAGTAATCTGCAATAAAGGTTGAATAGATAACTAAACAGAACCCGAAAAGGGGTCTGACTTTTCAAAAGGTTTTGGTTTTGAAATGAGTACAAATGTTTTGGGATACCGTGTACGGGAGCCATCACCCCTCTTAAGACCTCGACAGTATAGATATATATAGATATTCTGCTGTGATTGATCTGTGATATATCTATACATATGGCATATATATAGCCTTCTAAGATAGGTTTATGTCATCTGCAGATGGTTCAAACTAGAGCCTTACCTGCAGCTGGACGAGGTAGAGGTAGAGGTAGACCCCCTCTAGGTAGAGGACGGGGTAGGATTCCTGCTGTTGAGCCACGTGCAGCAGAGGAGGTCCATGAGGAGGTTGTTGAGAGTGCCGTTCCTGAGGCTGGGAATGGTGCAGCTGAGGGACAGGGGCCACAGAGAGCCCAGTCTGGTGATTCTGATCGCGTCTCTATGAATAGATCAGAGTTTCAGGCTTATATCAGACGTATTGAGGAGGCCGCCAGGGCAGGTAGGCGTGCCCCGGATCTGCCAGCACAGGAGGGACCATTTGAGAGGTCCCACACCGTTACTCAGGTACCAACTGTACAGGTACCTGCTGTTGAGATTGCTCGGGCTCCAGAGGAGCATAGAGGGCCTAGACCAGACACTTGGTTGAAGGCTTTTCATCAGATGGGAGTACCCCCTTTCACTGGGAAAGTGGGGCTAGAGGTGGAGCTATGGATAGGACATGTAGACTCAGCTTTGGAGTCTATTAGATGTCCAGCGGACAAGCAGATTGAGCTGGTGCAGACCTTGTTTAGAGACTTGGCACAACACTGGTGGAGGTCTGTACGAGCACAGGTTACCAGTTATGAGCAGATGAGGACTCTGATCCGAGAGCGTTTCTGCCCTGCCTCGTTGAGGAGGGGAAACTGCGGGACTTTGTGGAGGCTGGATTCGAGGATGTGCCGGTCTCAGAGGCCATCAGGAGATTCCAGGAGGAGCTGGCATTACTGGGTCCAACTGCACCTGCTGCAGATCAGCACGTGTATTTATTTTCCCGACGTCTGAGGGATACTACCCGTACCTACATGGCGGGTTTTCACTGTGAGACCTTGGTCGACTATCAGGACCGGGCTTTTGACTACGAGAGGGAGAGAGCTAGCCAGAGGAGAGTTTCTCAGAACGGAGGGTCTGAGAAGAGACAGAGGACTGGTCAGACCAGTGGTACTGGTGGAGCTGCTGGTTCAGGGCGAGGCCAGAGTCGTCCTCCATCTGCACCGGGTGCAGATAAGGGAGTGCAGTGCTAAAACTGCTGCGAGTATGGGCATATGAGGTCAGAGTGTACGAGGCAGCCAGTGACCTGCTTCACTTGTGGCTGACCTGGTCATAGAGCTACCTTCTGTAGACGAGGGAGAGCTTCATCACAGCAGGATTCTTCTCCTGCTAGTGCAACAGGAGGTGGACAGAGACCACCTCAGCAGCAGCAGTAGAATCAGGGACAGTAGAGGGTCCCAGATCGCCCTACGACTCATGGATCTACTCTTGGGCCGAGTAGAGGCAGAGGCCGTGGTGGGGGCACCACTGATACTAGAGGCTCACATGGCCATGTTTTTGAGCTGAGGAGTGTAGAAGAGCCAGCTGCACCTACTGCTACAGGTACCATTCTGGTTCATGGTCTACCTGTTAGAGTTTTATTTGATACTGGTGCTACGCATTCTTTTAATTTTGATGCCTGTGTAGAGCGTCTGGGTTTAGATACAGTTGAGGGGATGCCCTTTATTATAGGGTTACCCGATGGTGGTAGGGTCAGAGGTACCCGTGAGATTCACGGTTGTCCCATTTCTGTAGGGATTCGTGTGTTACTAGTTGACTTCTTTGTCATGCCGTTAGAGCATGAGGAAGTTATACTAGGTATGGATTGGATGGCTAGACATTCTGTAGTCTTAGATGTAGGTAGGAGGATTGTTACCCTCTCTACCGAGTTAGGCCAGATAGAGGTTTTCCGAGGTTGGGACCTTGGAAAGGTAGGCATAGTTATCAGTGCTATACAGGCAACTAGACTGATTGCACAGGGTTGCGAGGCCTCCTGGTGTTATGCCATGAAGGAGGGGGAGAGTCCAACGTTAGAGGATATTCCAGTTGTCTGTGAGTTCACTGATGTTTTTGCTGAGCCGTCTAGTTTGCCGCCTCAGAGGAGTGTGTATTTCGGTATCGAGTTAGAGCCTGGTACAAGACCCATCTCGAAGGCCCCATACCGGATGGCGCCTGTCGAGATGTTGGAGCTGAAGAAGCAACTCGAGGAGTTGGCTGAGAAGGGCTTCATTCGCCCTAGTGTGTCCCCATGGGGAGCACCTGTCCTCTTCGTACGGAAGAAGGACGGATCGCTGAGACTGTGTATTTACTACATAGAGCTGAACAAGGTGACCATCAAGAACAAGTATCCACTGCCGTGCATTGATGATTTGTTAGATCAGTTACATGGAACTACTGTGTTCTCCAAGATTGACCTGCGTTCCGGGTATCACCAGCTCAGGGTGAGGGAGCAAGATGTGCACAGGACAGCATTCCGGACCAGATATGACCACTACGAGTTTGTAGTGATGCCATTTGGGCTTACGAATGCCTCAACCGTTTTTATGGAGTTGATGAACAGTATCTTCATCGACTTCCTAGATCAGTTTGTGGTGGTTTTCATTGATGACATTCTGGTATATTCTCGTAGCAGTGAGGAGCATGCAGGACATCTGAGGACTGTATTGCAGGTTTTGCGGGATAGAGAACTTTATGCAAAGTTCTCTAAGTGCGAGTTTTGGATGCCAGAGGTAGCATTCCTGGGTCACATAGTATCAGCTGAGGGGATCAAGGTGGATCCAGCGAAGATAGAGGCAGTAGCTGCATGGCCTACACCGACGAACGTCAAGGAAGTACATAGCTTCCTTGGCCTAGCAGGTTATTACAGACGCTTTGTGGAGGGATTTTCTGTGATTGCCCGTCCACTGACGAGTTTGCTGAGGAAGACTACCAGATTTGTGTGGTCTGATCAGTGTATGCAGAGTTTTGAGGAGCTGAAGAGACGTCTGACTTCTGCTCCTGTTTTGGCACAGCCAGAGGGTACAGAGGATTTTGTAGTGTATAGTGATGCATCCAAGCTAGGCTTGGGATGTGTGTTAATGCAGAGAGGAAGGGTGATTGCATATGCGTCTCGACAGCTGAAGACGTATGAGGAGAACTACCCGACTCATGATCTGGAGTTGGCAACGGTAGTTCTTGCACTGAAGATCTAGAGAAATTACCTGTATGGTGTTACGTGTCCGATCTTCACAGACCATCAGAGTCTGAAGTACATCTTCACGCAGCGGGAATTGAATAACCGTCAGCGTAGGTGGCTCGAGTTGATCAAGGATTTTGATTTGGAGATTCTGTATCATCCGGGGAAGGCAAACGTAGTCGCCGACACCCTGAGCAGAAAGACGCCTCGAGAGCAGGCGATTGCGAGGCTGACAGTACATCATCAATTGCAGAGAGACCTGATCTGGTTAGAGCTGGACATCCAGTTTCCTGATGAGGATGCCCAGCTGGGTACACTAGAGGTCCTTCCTGATCTGTTGGATGAGATCCGATAGAAACAGGAGACCTACCCGACCTTACAGAGAATCAGAGATAGGATGTCTCGGGATGAGGCACCCCAGTTCCTGCTGGGAGCAGATGGAGTTTTGAGGCGCCGCGGTCGCGTCTTTGTACCTGCTGATACAGAGCTGAGATAGAGGATATTACAGGAGGCTCACTATACACCTTACTCGGTACATCCAGGTACGAGTAAGATGTATCAGGATTTGAGACGTCTTTATTGATGGGGAGGGTTGAAGCCCGATGTGGCCAGATTTGTGGCACAGTGTGCGACCTGCCAGCAGGTCAAGATCGAGCATTTCAGACCTGGAGGTGAGCTCCATCCACTTCCTGTTCCACAGAGGAAGTGGGAGGACGTCACCATAGACTTTGTGACTGGACTGAGGCTGAGCCGGAGTTTTGATGCCATCTGGGTCATAGTTGACAGACTGACGAAGACGGCACGTTTCATTCCTATTCAAGAGACGTGGCCGGTGAGTAGATTAGCAGAGGAGTACACTAGGCAGATAGTGAGACTTCATGGTGTACCGAGGACGATCGTCTCAGACAGAGATGGACGATTTACCTCGAGATTCTAGCAGCAGATTTAGACTGCCCTGGGGACGAGTTTGCACTTCACGACTGCGTTTCATCCTCAGACAGATGGTCAGTCAGAGAGGACCATTCAGACGCTGGAGGATATGCTGCGAGCTTGTGTGTTGGATTGGGACAGGTGTGGACGGATCATCTCCCACTTGTTGAGTTCTCTTACAACAACAGATGGCATGCATCTATTGGGATGGCCCCATATGAGGCACTATATGGACAGAGATGTCGTACCCCGTTATGCTGGGATGAGCAGAGCAGTGTCAGTGGTTTAGCACCTGGTCGATTCAGGATGATATGGCTCGAGTAGCATTGATCAGAGAGCGTATGCTGACTGCGCGGAGCCGTCAGAAGTCGTATGCTGATAAGAGGCGTAGACCTCTGGAGTTCAGAGTTGGAACCCATGTGTGGCTGAGAGTATCCCCGACACGAGGTGTTAGGCGATTTGGCATTAAGGGGAAGTTGAGTCCCCGATATGTCGGACCGTTCGAGATTCTGGATCGAGTTGGGAGTGCCGCTTACAGATTGGCCTTGCCTCCGAGATTAGAGGGTGTTCACCCTGTGTTTCACGTGTCTCGGCTGAGGGAGTATATACCAGATCCGAGACACATCGTGAGTTATGAGGATTTGGTGGTTGAGCCGGACCACACTTTTGTCGAGCATCCGATTGCAGTCCTAGAACGAGGTACGAGACGCCTGCGTTCAAAGGACATACCTATGCTTAGGATACAGTGGTCGAGACGAGGACCTGAGGAGGCTACATGGGAGACTGAGGATAGTATCCAGAGGAACTATCCCGAGTTCTATGCCGAGATAGGTGCACCAGTAGGATCACCGAGTAGATCTTAGTACTAGCTTGGTGAGTCTTATGTGCTTACATGCTTATATGCTATGATATGTTATTTCATGCTAGCTTGTTGTGCTTATGATCTTAGTGGATCTTGTTGTGCTAGTAAGATTTTTGTTTATAGCTGGAGATGGCTCTTTCCTCCATGCTATTGGGTTATGTGATGTTTTGGCTAGAGATGGTTTCCCTCTAGGCCTTGGACAGTATAGTTGCTGCTGGAGTGGATGGTTTCCTCCATGCTTTTGTTGAGGTTATAGAGAGAGTTATACCTCGGCTTCTGAGTCCGAGTGGGTTCTGGATCTTGCAAGTTTCGGGACAAAACTTGTTTTTAGGGGGGTGAGATGTGAGAGCCCTTTCTTTCGGACCGAGATTTGGACCATGGCCGAGATTGGCTTTGGGCCGAGATTGGTCTTTCCGCACCCGAGGGCACGTGTGCCACCCCTGCAGGTTCCCGGCCCTGCGGCCCTGTGATCCGCCCCTGCGGGTTACGGCGGCTGCAGCCGGTTTTGTTGACCCTTTGACCCGTGCTTTACCTTACCTTACCTCCTTCGTTCCACCTTGCTGAGCAAGGGTTTCTTCACATTCCAATCCAGTTTCACGTCCTTCTTGCTTCTTCTTCTTTCTCCTTGAGCTTGAGTTGGTAGAGTTGTGTGTGTGGTTGTGTGGATGTTGATGCTAGTTGTGGTTACTGAGCTTGTGGAGCCAGCTGAGTGTGCTTACTTGTGCCTGCCTAGACCTTCAGCAGTGGTAAGCTTCTTCTTCCTTGCTTCTTCATCCTTCCTTCTTCCTTGCTCCTCCTTCCTTAGCTTAGGAATAGATGTTTTGAACATAAGGTGATGTTGATATGTGTATGTTGATGCTTGTGTATGAATCTGGAAGAGAGTGGAAGGGATTGATCACGGGAAGAGCTAAAGAGAAGCCCCGAGACTGCATTCTGCACTGTCGTCGCCCCCGCGGCCAGAAGTCACCGCCCCCGTGGTTACCGTGTCATAACGCCCACGTCGTGCCAGCGGCGTGTCTGCGTTTGCCAGCGTCCCTTGTCACCGCCCCGCGGCTACGTTCCGCCGCACCCGCGGTTGCTTGCCTCCGCCCCTGCGCCCCTTTGTTACGCAGGTGCGCTTTGTCCCGGGTCTACCTAAAGCTAGGTAGATCCTTTCCTTTCCTAGTTGAGCGGTAGTAGCATGCTAGGATTCGTAGGTTGATGAGTATGATATGGAATGGCCGGTTAGGGCTTTGAGGTTTACGAATTGGATATGATCTCTTATGGATCCCTTGGGTCTAGGTGTGACCCTTTGTGTGATAGGATTGTGATATATTTATGTATACCTTGTATATGCCGTGTTATCCTTCAGTTGGGAGTGGACTGAGTTGAGGTTGATCAAGTGATGTAACACCCCGAATTCTGAGAACCTGGAATGTTACTGGTTAGGACCTCACAGTGGGTCCCGACCTTAGCTGAACAACAACTTAATTAGAATCTTACAACAAGGCACATAAAGAAACCGGTAAAACTAAAAAGTATTTTTATTATGCATGAATAAAAATGAGAAACGTCTCAGCTGTAAAGGAAAATATATCCGACCCAAATAAAAGGAAAGCAAACTCCACATAACCCGAAAGACTCAACAAGATGAAAAGACCAGATATGAAACCCCGGCTGACCACACTCTCCGGCTCCCTCAAGGCGGCTAACCTGCAAGGTCTACAACATCGGTTTTCACCGTTAGGTAACAATAATTATATAAACATATCTATGTAGCACAAACACACATAAAGGCTATTAAACACATCACGTAAAACACACAAACCAATTCTTATCTTTTCATTAGGTGATTCATTTTTATTAATTCAACTTCCGTTGTGGCACGAGGATCCCATCGATCCTCGCCTCTGTCCCCGTATACCGAGCGGAATGGTTCCAATGCATATCTACCGTATACCGTACGGTCTGGTCGCAGAGAGTCTTCCCAGTCATCTTACAGTGCTGGGCAGTGATGCCACGACCCATTATCATACACTTGGGTCTTATTATCATATAACGTCGTCTAGTCTTTACTCATTAAAGTAGTAAACACACACCACCACATAACATATATTCATATAACATCATCAGCTAAGCAAGTCCATAAGACTTACCTGAGTAGTACGTCTACCAGCCATCACCAACTACTTTCCGCTCGTATGAACGTTATTCACTACCTGATCAAGAAAGATCGACTTAGAATCAACATTCTAAGTCCTACATATATCTTAGAAGGCTTCTAAAGCAATGAGACAACTCTCAGATTTGAAAGAACGAGGAACTCCACTTTAGCGGAAATTACCAAAATGCCCCTCACTTTTTGGAAAATTCTGAAAAGTGCCCAAACCGGTTCCAAGTCAACCTTATATCCCGTCACCTTCCCTAAGACTTAACACTCGAAAACAAGTTTGAGGGTTTACTCAAACTTGCATTTTAAGTCCCAAAACTCGTTTTCCGAAATTACTCCGAGTACTCTACTTTATCCTACCGAAAGTACCTCTTACTAAACTCTAAAAATTCCAAAGAAAATATCCACTTACTCTCGGTTATACCCACTCCAGACTGGAATGAACTAGGTCCACAAACAACGCTTGAGTCATTCTACACAAAATCCCAAAGATGCCTTCTCACACACTTAGGTTCCAAAACTAGGTTTCGAGTCAACTTTGGAGGATTATAACTCCATATCCGACCGTTGGATCTTTCCCAAATTTTAATACGACAAACTAGGTATATCTATCTATAACCTATTAAAAAATTCAACGGTAGATCGTCGTCCTAACATATCCAAACTTGGTTCTAAAGTTGGTCACACAACACAGTTTTCTAGGACTATCTTAGCATGAGAATAAGAGTTCCATACTCACTTCACACAAATCCAGAATAAAACCTCCCTTGATCCCTCCTGCACACTCATGCCCACTTCCAGATTCACCCTAACTTGCTCTATACTCGAAACTTCACTCTAGCATCAAAGATCCCACATAAAATCATAGGCTTTTGTCCTACTTCACAACACGATTTCCACTTCCAACATGCATCTATAAGTCTATAACCAATAAGCCGAACTATCCTACTCAACACAAGGCTAGATGGGAACACATACCTTGTCACGCTGCACTTTAAGGTTGAACGAAATTGATTCAACACCAGTCCAAGGCTATCCACGGGCGTGACTGCAGGTGCACAAGAAGGACAGGTTCTAGGCTCAAGAGACAGGACTCAAAGGCTGAAGAAAGTAGAAGGGAACCCAGAAGCTTACCCGAGTCTGCAGCAAGGCCAGCCGAGCTCCGATTGCCGAGAACTCCCTGTCAAACTTTCTTACTGGAGAGGAAGGACACACAGGTCCAACTGCTGCGTTCAGTGACTAGGGACGAGGAGAGAGACGCGGCTTAACGGCCTTGATCGAAGCAGGAAAGAAGTGTTCGGCTTGCCCCCAACAACTCCTCTCGAGATACTACAGCGCCGTTCCAGTGAAGAGAAGAAGTACTCCTGGCTTGACCTTGGCCTCGCGCCAGAAGATTGTTGTTGAGCGTAGAGAAGCAAGGAAGAAGGCGATGGGGAAAAAATCGGTACTCACCAGCCTCTGCAGTGATCGAAGAAGACGGAACAAGACTGGAGAGGTGCAGGCCATACGCTCGGAAGGAGATGTGTGCAAGATTCCCGCTGAGTGGTTATGATCTGCTGAAGATCGTGATCGCTTGAGAGGAAGGTGAGATCGGCAAGAGTGGAAAGATGCTCCCGGCCCAACAGAATAGAAGAAGAAAAGAAACACGGCCTTCGACCCAAGAAAGGTGGAAGGAGACTGAGAAGAGCTCCTCGGTGGGCCGGTGCTGACCCCAGGCCCAAGAAGCAAGAAGAACAGGCCCGTGGCCTGGAAAAAGACTGAAGCAGCCCTGAAACCCGTCCAATAAACACAACCCGGGTCCAACTCATAAAACCCGACCCAAAAACCCGCTAAACTAGTAACCACCTCACTCGCATCGGTTTTCAATCGAGTAAAATTCGATAACGTCACCGGAATCGGAATTTAAAAATTCCGGTTATCACAAGTGAGACGACTACGAGGTTGAGGTAAGTCCGTGGGACTTACTTAGTTTTCATTCCTTTATAGGATGTTGTGCATGAGTGGTGTGTGTGTTATATGGTTATAGTATGTGTTATGATGGTCACCAACCTATGGTATATTATTTGCCCAGTGTAGGGCCGTGATAACTTGCCCTTTCATCCCGCTGGGAGTCTGGGAGGTTCTCTGTAGGCAGGTCAGACATGGTAAACGGTTCGGGCACTTCCCATTCCCTTAGGGTACACGGGGTAGTGTTCCAGGCACCATTCCAGCTGGTTATTGGACCTAGAGGCGAGGTTTATATTCCTCGTGTCACTTATGTTCATATGGATATTTATATATGAGTTGATTGCTGGACTCTATAAAGATAATGAACCGGATAAATGTGTGAAAGCATGATGATGTGTTAAGATTTCTGATGTGAGTTTGTGCTCTAGCATCTTCTTATTTTTGTGTATGGTTAGCTAACGGTTTCATACCGTGTTGTAGACACTTTGCAGGATAGGAGAGCTGCAGAGTGATTCAGAGTGGGTGATCCGTTGAGGGCTCCGTACACTGGGGCGATATCGGGGATATGGGTCTTTTGATGTATAGTTTGGTTTGTTTGTACTCAGCGGTACATTGTATTACCTTTTGATCTATATATATATCAGTTTCATGTTTTGTTTTAATCTATCGATGCCTTGTTGTAAGATCTGTGAAATTATTGTCAGGCTAGGGTCAGGATCCATTGTGAGATCCTAGCCCAGTAGCACTCCGAGTCCTACGGATTTGGGGTGTTACATTTTATCCCACCTATGGTAACAGAGTCTACCGATCCTATAGGACCTGGACCTAAACCCTATTAACGTCAACCTACCGGCGCATGTGATGTCACCGATCTACAATATTTCTTTCTCATTGTCAATCAATGGAGATTTCTAGTCTTCAGCGTTCGTTACTTTACCCAAACTTTGATTGTAGGGGTGTGTGAGAATATCATGAATATTTGTCTATTATGTAATTGTTTATTATAGTCTAGATTTGATTTTATCGGAAATATCTTTAATATTCTCGTTATTATTCTCTTGTAATTCCCTATATATATGGTCATAATAAACGTACAATACATGTGGTTTTATCGCACCATAAATCTTTCAAAAACAAATGCTTAATTTATTCAGTTAAAATAATATTCTAGGATGCTATATTAGTAGAGTTTTTCAGAACCTCCTCGTGTTCAACTCAAAATTATTCACTTTTTAAACTAGTTAAACATGAACACTTTTTAAAACTCGGTTAAAATTTATATCTTACTAAATTTATTTATAAACGAGTCAAACTTAATGCGTTAAACTCGACCCATTCAATGCCAATACACTGACACATGAGCATTATACATGCATTACGAATTATGAAGACTTATCGAAGTATTAAATATTCCCGACTATTCAACTGTCCTTAACTTGACGTGACATCTATAACATATTGTAATAAATGTTCTAATATAAAATATATACTTTTATCCAAAAATATTATATCCGTATATCTAATGTGTCTAGGTTCATATGAGATCCCTAGATAAAATATCTAATGCGTCTAACATATATGGTTATAAATTGAGGCTACAAAATATATTCACACAATAATTTTACCACATCTATACAGAATGTATTTTAAGAAGTTTACGATTAGGTTGTGTATTTTGAAACCGTTTTTAACGATTCAGTCGTGGCCTAAGACCAAAAAATCAAAGGATTGGGTCGAAACTCAAATATAGTTTAAAAACTAATTATGTAAATTTTGAAATCCTACTTTGATCACTAAATAAAAAATTTTGTGGAAGATCTACATCCAAAAGATTATTTAAACGATGAACAAATTAATGAATTATTGTGAATTGATCTATTTTTGATAAATCACCTTATGCAGGGTGAATCAGATTTGAAATAATATAGTTAGCTTTTTAGCTAATATTTTTCCAATGATTTTATACAGGGTTGAACATTACCTTATGGGTCTATAATGAGTAGTTTTTGAGGAATTGTTTATTTTTAAGACGAGGGTTAAAATGGTGTGTTGATTTGTTTTTGTACTTTTTTCGGTTATGTAAAAGTTTTATAACCGTCTTTATAATCATGGACGATTTGTCATTTTTTAATATCGAAGACTTTCATTTTGATTTCTCTTGAGGAGAAATGTTTGTGTATTTGTGTATTCTCGTTTTCTTTTTCTCTGTTTGAATTATTTTAAGTTGCTTATGAAATTTGTTTGGATCTATTATCGAAAATTTAAAGCTATGTTTGTAGTTATAAAGATGATATTTTTAATTTGAATTTTATAAAGACGGTATTATTAAATTTAACGCTATAAAATATAAGATCTAATTTAGAATAATTAAGTAAATGTGGTACAAGTACAAAAGGTCAGAATCCGAAAGAATCCGAAATGTGCCTGACTGTTTTTGTTCGGTACCGGTCCAATATTTTGAAAGTTTCGGTCTTGATTGAGACCAGAATATCCGTTCCAGTCTGGTTGACAACCCTAAATATTTGCAAATAAACTTACTACATATTCATATAAGATGTTAACTTTTATCTCATAATAAGTTGTCAATAGTAGTAAATATATATTGTATACAAAATATTTCAAAACATATTACATATCAAATGACCAAGACCGTAAACAAGATTTTTATGGATCTAGACTTTTGAATAGCGTACGTGTTTATGGTTTCGTAATCCGTGACTAACACACCCTTTCGGTGGCTTTTAACAAGTAAAAATGTGGCGTTTTGACTGCTTTTCAAGGCAAAATTTTCACTCTAAGAGATGATCTTTAGAATGCCATAAATTTAAGATATTTTTTTTATAATGAAATTGAAGGAGATAGCCTTTCACTCATTAATTCAATTAATAAAGTGTGAAAACCACATTTGGATACATGTATTATTATTACTATATTATTATTATAATTATTATTTCATACTAGTTTAGTTCTCGTACATTTGTACAATTTGATATAATATAAAAAAATTATTTTATTTTTAAAAGTTTTGGAATTACAGTATTTTGATTTTATAAATTAAATACCACAAAACATATGTATAATATAGACATAATACCTAATTTAAATAAAACTGTAGTTATAACAAAATATTAATATAATAGAGTTAATTGAGGTACAAACGCAATTTTTTTATTATGGGTATCAACTGTGTACCCAAAATTTTTACTTTTAATAAAGTATTCAGGTATATAAGCTTTTTTTTCTCTCTCTCTTTTTTCTCGCTCTCTCTTTCTCTCTGGCGATTGGCGATTCAGTCTCCATCGCCCATCGCCCTTCTTCATCGCTCTTCTTCGTCTCCGATTACAGCTCTCCTTCGCTCTTCTCACTTCTCTCTGGGCTCTCACTTCTTCTTCGATTTGGCGATTTCTTTTTAACGAACATCCATCTTCTTGTTCGTCATTGGTGCCGCAGCGGTGGTGTTTGTGCTTCTCGCTTCGCCGCGAACTTCGGCGCTAAGGTCTCGTTTCTCCTCTCCAAACCCTAGCCTCTAAAATCCTCTTTTCTAGGATTGTTCACAAATATGTAGTTGTAGTTCTAGTAGCTAGTATAATATAGAGATTTGATTTTTTTTTGTTTAATTTGAAGTTTCATTACAACTTATCCGGTTGATTGAGACTTCTTTTATGCATCTTATGCACGATTCATGTGCTAGGTGAGAAGATACACTGCTTCATTGTAGGTCTTGTTAGGGTGTTTATGTGGAGTAGAGTTTGAGGCTTTCTTGTGCAGATTGAGAGCGGTGGTGAGAGAGAGTTACTTGATTCAAATACGATGGAATTAGGGGAAGAAGAGGTGAAACATGAAGAGGTTGAAGAAGAAGACTTCTAATGTTAGCAATACAGGTGTAAAATTGTAGGAATCTTTGTGAAGCCAGCAAGTTCTCATTCTTCTCTATTTTGTCGTTGTTTCTCAATAATAACAAGATAGCGTGAAGGATTAAAAAGGAACCAGGGTTCAAAGGCAAACAAGACTGAGCGAAAATCTAGTTTTCTCCAGTTCTGAATCTCTTTGCAGCTTGGTTAGAGTTCTGTGTGTTACCCTCCCTGTCTTGTATCGGAGGCTGATCACTTGATCCATTGCCTGAATGCTGAGACCAGAGATTTGACAAAAAAGTATGAGAGAGGAAGAAATAGTGATCTTTTATCAATATATTTTGGGGAAAAACATTTTATAGCAATGGAAAATATCAGTGTCCTTCTCATATTATGATAAATGAAATGCATGATAAGAAGCCTGGAATGTTTACTTGTTTCATGTCTTTTTAAGTTCTAACTGATTTTGATCTTGTATATTTTGTTTACATTAAGGTCTAAATTTTTCGCTGAATCAAGCGCTGACATTGATAGCTACTTAAACAAAACTTTTATTGAATACGAAGAATCATCAGATGGCCAAAATGCTCTTCATATATTATTTGATGTTCTACAACCAACAAACTCTTATCTTTTAGCCTAAATTTGAAGATAATGTTTGTTGCCTTGCAATCCAATCTGAATCTTATTCTTAAGTCAAATATGTATATATTATATTGTGGAACTAATTTCTCGTGTCATTGCAGGATCTGTATATAGTGGTGTAGATTGTTGCAAGAGGCTATGTGGAGTTTCCATTATAAGAAGGTATATAGAAATGAACACTGAGAGAGGGCAGATCTGTTGTGGTTTTACTGTACCCATTTTTGTTCTCAATTTCTATATTTTAATTGGAGATGTTGATTAAGTGAATTTAGCAAAGTATATGAAGCATTTTGTCATTGTTTATTTGAACTATGAGCTTGAATTTCTGGTTGTTGCATTGATGTTCAAACTAATAATTTTGGGTGAATGGTTTACCACATTGGTGAGAGCATGGAAAATGCATTACGCGCTTGTTGTAAAGGCGTTAAACTTGGAAAGATCCTTATACATCGAGAAGGTGACACTGGACAACAGGTTTGCATCTTTTCTTTGATACTATCCTTTAATAGATGCATGACCCTCATTTTAGTGCATGTTTTTCCAATCAATTTGCTAACATAGATATTTTTACAGCTGTTCAGTTGAGATGTGATTAGACCAATTTTTTCTTTCTTCTTTTGATATTCAGCTAATCTACGAAAAACTGCCACAAGACATAACGGATAGAAATATACTTCTTCTAGATCCAATTCTTGGAACAGGTTTGTTGTACTCTTACTATTTCATTGCCATGTGCTCTGTTCTTGTCCGCCCCTTTAAGTAGATACTATTTGGTGCAGAAGCTTGAGCTATGAAGCTTCTTTTGGCTTCTTAAAAAGCGGAATAAATGTTGAAAACTCAAAACAATAAGTCACTCTAGAAGAAAGTTTTCAGTACCATTTTTCTCCTTGTGATTATTCAAAATGAAAGTGCATGAATTGTGCTATCCAAGCTATATCCTTGATCATACGGAAGGGTGTGCCAGAATCGAACATCATATTCCTAAGTCTAATTGTTGTATGATGTCCTTTCCTTTTTGATTCGATTTTTAATGTTTTTTTTTGTTACGAAAGCATATTATAGAGCGAGATGTGTGTTTTTTGCTGGTCATGCACCTCAAGGAGTTCATGCGGTGTGCAAAGCTTTCCCTCGAGTTAAGATAGTAACATCTGAGATCGAGATGGGGTTAAACAAACAGTTTCGTGTCATCCCTGGTATGGGCGAGTTTGGAGACAGATACTTCGGCACAAATGAGTAACTTGTACATGTCCTTAAGTCCATTGTTAGTTTGTGTATCTATTATTGATGGCCGCCTGCAAAGTCAAATGACTAACCTCCTGTGGATGTGATTCTCATATCAATGGTTTGTCTCTGTCACTTGTCTAACAATGAAGTGCCTCTCATCTAATTTGTGTGGGATATTTGTAGATATAAATCACAAAATTAATGCTTGATGTCGACCCACAACGTTTATTTGTGTAATGTATGGTTCGCAATTGGCTCTCGTTTTTTTCCAAAATTAAAAAAATTGGACATTTCACATTTGCAATTTTTACATATCTTTCCTCTTATTTCTCTTAAAAAATTTTCTCCAAATTCTCTAATTTCCATCTTTCTGTGCAATCCTTGATCAAAATCAATGATTAAGGGTTTAAACAAAATTGGGATGCAATTTATGTTATTTTGATATTTAAACATTTTTGCACAATAAAGTTTATCATCTACATTGAATGTCTAATTTTGGTGAATTTTATGTTATTTTTTATAAAATTGATTTCTAGGAAACTTGATACGAATTGATTTTATTTGACATGTTGGTGAAGCATGATTCTCATCCGGTTAATTTACTTGTAACGTTTGGTATTAAAATCGGGTAAAAACAAAGTTGGGTAACATAAGTGAATTTGGATGTAGAACGTTGGGTATTAAAATCGGGTAACAACAAAGTTGGGTAACATAAGTGAATTTGGATGTAGAACGTTGTGTATTAAAATCGGGTAACAACGAAGTTGGGTAACATAAGTGAATTTGGATGTAGAACGTTAGGTATTAAAATCGGGTAACAACGAAGTTGGATAACATAAGTGAATTTGGATGTAGAACGTTCGGTATTAAAATCGAGTAACAACGAAGTTGGGTAACAAAGTTGGGTAACAAAGTATAACGTTGGGTAACAAGTTTGGGTAACAAGGTTGGGTAACAAGGTTGGGTAACAGGGTTGGGTAACAGAGTATAACGTTAGGTCCCTTCACAAATAGAAAGTCCTTCACAAATAGAAAGTGCATAGTTAGTGTTTCTATAAAATTTTGTCTACACACTTTGTTTCCTTGATAAAAAATCTACATTCTTCCCAATCTTACCCAATATAATATAGTTTAATAGAACTTGTTTTAATTATTTTTTTTAAAAATAACATCACAATTAAAATATAATTTAAATAGAAGTTGTGATCAAGATAAAAGTAAGATATTTCTTAAACAAAAAGTTGTCTAATAATAAAAGTAGTATCAATTTTAAATAGAGGTTTTTTATATTTATTTTAATAATAAAATAAAATATAACCTAATTATTTATTTTTTATTAAAAAAATCGATTGTTTGATCTCAAAGCGACACGTAAGCAAACCGAACGTGAAAAAAATCGGTATCTTTTGTTATTATTTTTATTATTAAAAAATCTCCTTCATAACAATCGAGAAGAAAATTAATTTAGAGGTGTAAAAGGACGGATATACCCTCCTAATGCAAAAGGTCCTATCAAATTGAATTGGGCAATCTTGGCATCACAAAAGAGTCATACAAATCACTAGATCTGAAGGAGTCACTTCTCAACGATAGCAGGATTGTACGGGATGACAATTCAAATTTGTCTAGTATCGTTGACGGGTTGTTGCGTCTCTTCTCTTACTGCGTCGATTTGGATTGAAAATTTTGGTACGTTTATGGGTTGAGTTTAGTTGTGCATTATATCGGCTCGACGGTTAATAGAAGTTGATATTGCACACCTAGAATATGATTGTCGTGTTTGATTAGATTAGTCAATTTTAAGGCACGATGATAAAATATCTATTAAACACAGATGTGTATATACTTAGAGAAGTGGTTTATCAAAAAACCTTTATATTTTCACCCAATATTTGGGTGTAGTTGATGGGACGTGAGTAGACATGTCTATCAGATGGAACGCGATTTTATTAGAGAAAGCACCTTAGGTGTGATTAGGTATTTAATTTTGTTTAATTTTATTATTTTTTAGTAAGTATAGTTATTAGTTTTAGGGTTTTTTAAGATCGATTTCGGATTTACGAGTTACGGATTTACGAGTTTCGGTTTTCTGAATTTATGAGTTTTGGCGTTTTTTTGTTGTTTAAGTTTCTCATTTCGACATTACGAGTTTATGTTTTTTTGTTAGCATCATTTGTTGTTTCACGATGTTAAACCTATTTCAAAATTTTATTATTATTGTTATTGTTTGTATAACTGTAATTAAAACCTCCGTAATCGCGTTTTGGGTGCGATAATACATGATTTAATAATTTAATGGTGTACCATTAAATGGATGGAACAACATATTTTAATTTTTAATTTTTAATTTTTATTATTTTATTATTATTGTAATATTTAAAAGTTATCGCTAAATTTTCGTTTCCGTGATTTTTTTTGTTATCTCGTCTTTGTTTTAGTTCGTTATCTCGTTTTTGTAATTTTTTCGTTATCTTATAAATTTCGTTTTGATATTTTATCGTTACTGTAAAAAATTTTGTTTTTATTACTATGTCGTTGGTGTTAATTTTTCCGTTTTTAATTTTGTAATTACTTGGTTATATTATTATATCAATAAATTTTTGTAGGATAGTATAACTTGTAATTAAGAAAATAATGAAATTAAAATAACACACCTCGTTTGAAAATGATATTACAATCCAAAAAAAATCGCGATAATAATGGTTGAACCCTTTGTCATTCTTGGGTCGTTCTCCACAATGTGGTCACATTTTCCGTCAGCACTAATTGGGACAAGAACATGTTGTATAAATGTTGTATGTCCTCTGCCATTGGGTTTCCTCCATAACGTTGAAGTTTGGCCATCCGCTAGCCGACGAGAGTGTGATGTTGAGCGCACTGAACTACGAAATAGATGGTATGATGGGCACCCTCACGTAAAATTGAAAATAAATAATATAAACCGGAAAAAATCGATACTCATAAACTCAAAAACCGAAACTCGTAAACTCGCAAAACTAAACCAGTACAACTAAATTTTTAAAAAAACACATCTTAATTAACATGCATCAAAACTAAAAGAAAAAAACTAACCCCACACACACCAAAAAAGTAATTGAACCTTGCATGCGTTAAAAAATCTTGAAGTTGGGGAAAATAATAAAAATTGTAATCGAACCTTGGATGCGTTAACGTGATGTTGACTAAATAGGGGTGGACAGTAAAATGGATGGAAATAATTTCTCTGTATTAATCATGTTTTTGTCATCTTTTTCAGTTTTCGACATTTTAAAAATTCTTTTTCAAGTTACAATTAAGCACTTCGTCGTATCTTTTTCAGGTAAAAGTAGTATTAAAAAATAATATCATGATTTGTCGTGACCTTATTAAACATGTATGTCAATTGATATTCTATATGATTATTCGGGTATCTTTTGCTTTAGTCGATCGTTTTTATTTATTTTTATTTATTAAATTTAAACATTTTACACTAGATAGATATTTGGTTTTTAGATTTATAAAATATTAATAAGAAATTTGCCATATATATTTTCTAAAATTAATCTTGTATAAGATAAATAGGTTAATTTTGTCGAAACTTACTTACAATTTTTATTCATTTGTTATGCAGAGGGGAATGAATACTTTTAACAAATGTTTTTAAAAAAAATTCGATTAAAATAATTTTAATATTTAAAAACATAAAAAAAAATCAATTGGATGGATTAAATATACGACGATATTCGAAACAACGATCAAAATTTCAAATCTTTCGGAATTTCAATAATGGATGGAAGAGGGAAAGACAAACATATAATTCCCGGTATAGTTCCCTTTGTTGAACCTACAAATGATAATAACGGATGGAAGATGTAAAATTGGAAGTGGATAAAGATAAACAAATTTACCTTGAAAAAGATACGACGAAGCGCATAATTGTAACTTGGAAACTATTTTCAAAGCGCCGGAAACTAAAAAATATGACGAAAACATGATTCACATATAAAAATTGGAGACGGATGGAAGAGGTAGATATTTGGTAGATTTACGTGATAATTGGAATAATGGAAGACGACGACACATGATCAGTATATATAGTGGAAACTATGTGAGAATTTTAGCGTACGAGCGAAATTTATCGATCGTTAAAATTTGTATCGTTAAAATTTATATATTGTGACCGATAAAAAGATTTAGTTTAATTAGAATTTTAATGTACGTGAGAAGTTTATCATCATTAATATTTATATCGTTAAAATTTAGATTTAGATATTGTGAGCCGTTAAAAAATTAATTTAATTAGAATTTTAACATACGGGAGAAGTTTATCGACCGTCAAAATTTGTATCGTTAAAGTTTAGATATGGTTTTAGTTAAATGTTTTCTAGGTAAATTATTACTTTATTTTAAAATTTAATTTAATAAATTTTGGAAGGCTTTCAATTCGGATGACGGCTATTTTTTAAAAGTATATAGAAGATTTTTATTTATTAAAGAGTAACATCAAAGTGAATATGACATATCTAGACCACACATTTATTAATCTATTATAGATAAACACCTGTTTAGTGGTACGTAACAATTTAGTACTCGTTAATATATCAAACTTATAAATCAGACTACGAGTTTATTTATTATCGAAGTGAAACAACTTATTTTCACGGTTGATTTTAGGATAAAAGTTATATTTTGAGTTGATAACAATTTGGTAGTCGTTAACATAACTTTTTTTTTACTCATACATTTACCAAAAAAAAAAACTCTCTTCTGAAAACACTCTCTTCTGAACGTTGCAATATCCTCTCCTCCCCTTTTCCCTCCTGTCCCATCACCCCAAACTCAAGATAGACGTCTTGATCCTCCTGATAAGGTGGCTAATGATACTCGCTCCTATGTTGAAGCCGCTGGCGCTAAGAAATCTTCAGCAGCCCCCCTTTGTTGTGATACACTGATTGAATCCAGACGGATGAGGATTTCTTTCCCCGAAGGCATTAGGGGTCTGGCCATTGCTGAGATTGATAAGGAAGTGGTGTGATGCGTCCTTGGAATCGTTGAAGGACGAACGCCGGATCTAGACCAAGCTAGAGTTTCGACTACTCGTTGATGATGTGCAAATGAGAACTTTGATAGAAGTTTGGTAGGGCGGAAGCGATTGATATGGATGCGGAATCGTAGGTTTGATTCGATCTAGAGAGATCGAGAAAACGTTGTAGTGGATTTGATAGTTTGATTCTTTAGAAGAATCCTCGAATGTGAGTTCTTGGATCTAAGACTTGATCCAAGGAAGAACTTTGAGGGGATTGAAGAGGAAGTGATGCCTAGATCAAGAATGAGGATTTTCCTTCAAAATACTTGATTAAAATTAGACATGATTTACAAGTGAAGCCAAGCATCCCTTATATAGTGGGTGAAGGCTACACCAAAAGTCGGAAATTGAATGACGGAAATAAAGGCGGGAAATAAAGTCGGGGCAACTCCCGAAACCAAAGGTCTAGACTATCAATGCCGGAAATTAACTCACGGAATTAAGTTCCGGAATTAATGTTCCGAAAATTAAAGTCTATTATTATTTAAAATGCAAAATATAATAATAATATTTGCTAGCTTGATGACGTGGCGCCGGAAGCCTATGCCATGGTGGAGTGGTGACATGGCATGCCACTAACGGGTCCAAGTGATGTGACGGTGCGTCGGATGATTGAGCCGGTAGCTTGGGCGATGGCTTTGGCTCGGGAACGAGTGAGCGGTCCATCGGAGCGAACCCGCAAAGCATCGTCCTCTTCATCCGCGGTCATGGTGGTCAAGGGCGCATCAGTCCCCCCATCTTGGATGTGAAACGTCCCCGTTTCACCCGTCGTCAAATAAGGGCTCAACATAAGGGGCTAGATCCTTGACATTGAACGTTGGGTGCACGCCGTAGGAATCCGGAAGCTCCAACTTGTAGGCATTTGGACCATGTCGTGATAGGATCCGGAAAGGGCCATCACCTCGATCCGATAGCTTGCCCTTGCGTCGAGATGGGAAACGCTCCTTCCTTAAGTGGAGCCAAACAAGATCGCCAGGCTCGAAAGATATGTCGCGACGGCCCTTATTGCGTTGTTCGGCAAGTTGGGCGGCACGACGTTGGAGTTGTGCTCTTGTCCGCTCATGAAGTTCAATGATTGAGGCGGCTCGACTTGCGGCGTTGATGTGTTCACCGTCCTTGAGTGGACGTGGTGTGAAGTCCAATGGCGTGTGTGGATTAAGGCCGTAGACAACTTCAAATGGTGAGAGTTTAGTTGCCGAGTGCCTAGACCTGTTATATGAAAACTCCACAACGGAAATTAAGCCCTCCACTTTCGTGGGTTGTTCCTAAGCGTTGCTCTAAGTAGAGCACCGAGAGTCCGATTGGTCACCTCCGTTTGACCATCGGTTTGGGGTGATAACTACTTGAGAACAACAAGTTGGTTCCAAGTTTTCTCCACAACGTTCTCCAGAAGTGACTCACAAATTTCACGTCCCGATCACTAAGGATGGAACGTGGTATCCCGTGTAAGCGCACCACATTGTTAAAGAATAATGTGGCAACATCGCTAGCATTTTGGGTGCTCTTACACGCGATAAAATGAGCCATTTTGGAAAAAACGGTCGACTACCACAAAAAATGGAGTCGTTGCCTCGTTTGGACATAGGTAGGCCAACTACAAAGTCCATAGAAAGATCCTCCCAAGGTCCCATTGGTATAGGCAAAGGAGAATACAATCCATCCGGACCTTGACGCGATTTGGCATGATGACATGTTATGCAAACTTGTGCAAAACCGTGTCACATGCTTGCGCATTTTCGGCCCAAAAGAAGTGCTCTTGGAGAGCGGCGAGAGTCTTGGTAGCACCGAAGTGACCACGACCCTCATGGGCTTCCTTTATCAACAAGTGGCGTATGGACGAACGCGGAATACAAAGTTTTTCCCGCGCGGAACAAATAACCATCATTAATAAAGAAGGTCTCATGCTCTCGGAGGTCAAGGCATTTGGCAAATATATCCTTGAAGTCAAGATCCGTGGCATATAACTCTTTGATAAGAGCAAAGCCATGGATCTTGGCGTCCATATGCACCAAGAGGATATATCGCCGAGAAAGGGCATCGGCTACCACATTCTCTTTTCCTTTCTTATGCCGAATGACATAAGGAAAGGTTTCTAAAAATTCTACCCAACTTGCATGGCACCGACTCAAATTAGTTGACTCTTGAGATACGAAAGAGCCGCATGATCCGAATGAATCACGAACTCCTTCGGCCACAAGTAGTGTTGCCATGTCTTTAGACAACGAAACTAAAGCATATAGTTCCTTGTCATAGGTTGGATAGTTGAGTGGTGGACCGGAAAGCTTTTCGCTAAAGTAAGAAATGGGCCGATTCTCTTGGAGAAGAACCCCCAATGCCAACATTAGATGCATCACACTCCACCTCGAAGGTTTTCGAGAAATTTGGGAGTTGGAGTAGTGGTGCATTGCAAAGTCGGTCTTTGAGCGCATCAAACGCTCGAGCATGGGTATCACGCCACTCAAACGTGACACCCTTAGTAGTGAGCTCATGAAGCGGCGCCGCTACCGAGCTAAAGTCTTTGACAAAGCGTCGGTAGAAGCCCGCTAGGCCGAGAAAGGCTCGGACCATGGTGACCGTACTAGGTGTAGGCCACTCCCGAATAGCGCGAACTTTGGATTCGTCTACTCGGAGTCCGTCCCTTAGACACGACATAGCCAAGAAATATAGTTGTGTCGGAACAAAAGACACATTTTTCAATATTGACGAATAATTGTTCTTGTCTAAAGCACTCGAGCACTTGGCGAAGGTGCCCGATGTGCTCATCCAAAGACTTACTAAAAATTAAAATATCGTCAAAATAAAACAACTACCGAAATTACCCAAAAACCGGCGAAGGACATGGTTCATGAGGCCGCATGAACGTTGATGGGGCGTTGGAGAGTCCGAACGGCATGACAAGCCACTCATATAATCCGTACTTTGTCTTGAAAGCCGTTTTCCACTCGTCACCTTCGGCCCATCCGGATTTGGTGATACCCGCTCCGGAGATCAATCTTTAGAGAACACGGTTGGCGCCGTGTAGTTCATCCAACATGTCGTCGAGGGGGGGCGCGGGATCGGATGCCGGGTACTTGACGGTTATTTGGTTGATGGCTCCGGCAATCGACACACATCCTCCAAGACCCCGGTCCTTCTTGGGCCACCAAAATGACCCCGGCACGGGCACATGGTAAAGGGACTCACGAACATATCCTCGGTCTAGGAGCTCTTGGACTTGACGTTGTAGCTCCTTTAGTTTCTTCCCGGACTTGCTACGGTAAGCCGGCACGTTGTGGTAAAGACGCGTCGGGCCACCAAATCGATTGTGTGCTCAATTCCACGGATCGGTGGCAAGCCGGGTGGTAGTTCATCCGGTCAAGACGTCCTGAAAATCAAACAACAAAGTAGACACCTCGTGCGGCATATTACTAAGGTCATTGGAAGTAGATAAGCAAAAAGGAACAAGTAAGAAGCCATGGCAACTTGCCTTCCTTGACCGTGTCACATCATGTTTCCGGGCGAAAAGTACCCTCGGCTCACACCGGCCTTTGATTATTGGTTCCGGAGATGGTAAAGTTGCATTCGTTGGGACGATGCTTCCTTTACTATTCTCTAGACTCAATAGCACGGTTACTAGAGGCGCCCGCTGTTCCGGGATCCGGAAGTACTAGCACCCACAACATCGGAAGGACTCCTAGGAGGGTCCGATGTTGCCGGCGTAGTGGTCTCATCAATGGTTTGTTGCCTCTTCCGTTCCGCATAATCAATTAATATTTCATGTGGAGTCATAGGCAACAATGTGACCCGTTTTCCATTATATTGGAACATGTAATCTATTAAGATAACCATCATGGAATGTACGGCGATCGAATTGCCATGGTCGTCCTAATAATACATGTGTGGCGTCCATTCTTTGATAACATCAACAAAGGATCTTATCACATAGCCGCCTATGGAAAACGTCACCCAAGCTTGTCTGTGTGACGGTGTCACACGCCTTATCGGAAATCCATTTGGATTCCATAAGGTGTTGGGTGGGGGGTTGTTAGGCAACTTAAAGTGTTTTACCACTTTTTTCGTTGATAATATTACAACCAAGAACCCCCATCAACTATGAGAGAGAGATTAGTGTTATTGACCAAACAACGAGAGTGAAAGAGATTCTCGCGTGGTCAATAGGGACAAATTCCTTAACGGCTAAAATTCTACGAGATACAAGGGCGAACTTACCGGTTGTGCGGCCGCAAGCCATTTGTTCTTCGCATGGTTCCATGCCGTAGTAGGGGTCGGCGTCTTGGTCATCCTCTATGATGATATCGCCGTCTTCTTCATCTTCCTCATTCTTCATATGAGGGATTGGCAAACAACACAGCTTTGTGTTCGGGCATCACGTTGGACGTGACCGAATCCGCTACATTTATAACACACGGCTCCCTTGGCCGTGCCACCGGTGGAGGTCCTTGAGGAGTGCGGCCGGGAGGCACTTGTGCCGGGACATTGGGACCACGTTGTGGTGCCCTCTCAGTATCCGCTTGTTCGGGTGGATTGGACCATCCGTTGGGCTCCTTTTGGTGGCGCCGGACTCTTTGATAACTAGATACATCTCGAGCACGGGTGTTAGTAGAATAAGCGTATTGATTTCGGAGAGGAGTTATACCTTGAGTATTTTGGGAGTCTCNGGTCAAGACGTCCTGAAAATCAAACAACAAAGTAGACACCTCGTGCGGCATATTACTAAGGTCATTGGAAGTAGATAAGCAAAAAGGAACAAGTAAGAAGCATGGGCAACTTGCCTTCCTTGACCGGTGTCACATCATGTTTCCGGGCGAAAAGTACCCTCGGCTCACACCGGCCTTTGATTATTGGTTCCGGAGATGGTAAAGTTGCATTCGTTGGGACGATGCTTCCTTTACTATCTCTAGACTCAATAGCACGGTTACTAGAGGCGGTGTTCCGGGATCCGGAAGTACTAGCACCCACAACATCGGAAGGACTCCTAGGAGGGTCCGATGTTGCCGGCGTAGTGGTCTCATCAATGGTTTGTTGCCTCTTCCGTTCCGCATAATCAATTAATATTTCATGTGGAGTCATAGGCAACAATGTGACCCGTTTTCCATTATATTGGAACATGTATCTATTAAGATAACCATCATGGAATGTACGGCGATCGAATTGCCATGGTCGTCCTAATAATACATGTGTGGCGTCCATCTTGATAACATCACAAAGGATCTTATCAACATAGCCGCCTATGGAAAACGTCACCCCAAGCTTGTCGTGTGACGGTGTCACACGCCTTATCGGAAATCCATTGGATTCCATAAGGTGTTGGGTGGGGGGTTGTAGGCAACTTAAAGTGTTTTACCACTTTTTCGTTGATAATATTACAACAAGAACCCCCATCAACTATGAGAGAGAGATTAGTGTTATTGACCAAACAACGAGAGTGAAAAGAGATTCTCGCGTTGGTCAATAGGGACAAATTCCTTAACGGCTAAAATTCTACGAGATACAAGGGCGAACTTACCGGGTTGTGCCGGGCCGCAAGCCATTTGTTCTTCGCATGGTTCCATGCCGTAGTAGGGGTCGGCGTCTTGGTCATCCTCTATGATGATATCGCCGTCTTCTTCATCTTCCTCATCTTCATATGAGGGATTGGCAAACAACACAGGCTTTGTGTTCGGGCAATCACGTTGGACGTGACCGAATCCGCTACATTTATAAACACACGGGCTCCCTTGGCCGTGCCACCGGTGGAGGTCCTTGAGGAGTGCGGCCGGGAGGCACTTGTGCCGGGACATTGGGACCACGTTGTGGTGCCCTCTCAGTATCCGCTTGTCGGGTGGATTGGACCATCCGTTGGGCTCCTTTGGTGGCGCCGGACTCTTGATAACTAGATACATCTCGAGCACGGGTGTTAGTAGAATAAGCGTATTGATTTGGAGAGGAGTTATACCTTGAGTATTTTGGAGTCTCTTGTTGTTGCTTGTGAAGCTTCATGGCCGCATGACACAAAGCTCCCAAGTCTCTATATGGAACGATCTCAAGGGGTCGTCGGATTGATGGATTGAGGCCACTCATGAACTTGGTGCGTAAGGCGGAGGGCGAGGCCGAGATGCCGGCCTTCATATGCATGTCCTCGAGCTTGGCCAAGTAGGCCACCGGAGTGAGTTTGCCTTGTTGGAGCTCGGCAATTTGCATCCGCATATCATTTTTGAAGTCGTCGGGGACATACTTCTTTGTCATGACGTAGATCAGTTGATCAAACGTCGCAACTGGTTCCCATCCTCGGTTCTCACGGACGTGTTCATATCGGTTCCACCAAGATTTTGCATCGCCTTCAAAGTACAAGGTTGCCACTTCGATCTTCTCGTACTCCTCATAGTGGCAATGCTTCAAAGCCCTTTTCATGTCCTGTGCCCAATCAAGAAACACACAAGGATCATATTCCCCATAAAATATTGGAAATTTAACTTTACCTTCCCTACGAGCTTTGTAGGGATCCGGGCGGGGCGGTGGCATATCATCACGATGGGCTCGTTGATGTGCATGCCTTGGTGGGTTAGGAGGAGGCAACCATTCTTCTCCTCGGTCTTGGTTCTCAAATGGATCTCGGACGGGTGGGTGCCATGGACGGACATGAGCCACCCGTTCCAAGTTGGCTACATCGTCGGAAAACTCATCAAAATCGTCCCCCTCGTCATACTCATCATAGTCGCGGTATGATGAACGCCGGCTACGTCGTTGGTGGCGTTGCTCATATCGATCATTACCGGAACGTCGAGGATGACGATCTTGTTGATTGGTGTGCCGATATTCTTCCTGTATGGGACGGTTAGTATTATGTGCATTAGATAAAGGTGGGGGCGATCCGTACCGTTTACGATTGCGCTCGAAGCGCTTGTTCCGATCCATTGTATCTACATAAAGTAGATCATCCGGAGTCGGGCCATTATTGTTCTCGGTCTCATTGAGGTGGTGCCTTCCGTCTTGTTGAGTTTGGCTTTCGATGACTGAGGCAAGCCTAAGACCTTGATACGGGTCGGTTCCCAAAAGACCTTTGCCCTTCCGACGAGCGTCGGACGTGGAAGTCTCGACCATGGTGTCATTTGGATTTGGGGCGGGGCGTGGAGTGGTCGTAAGGGCCAAAAGTTGTGCCCTCATCTCCTCCATTTGTTGCTTTAGACTAACAACTTCCTCGGATAAGGAGGCATTTTCTCGTTCACGAGCATCCTGTGAGTTTTCTATATCCACGTTAGTCATGATTCCAAATGAATACAAACAAATGCAAGCAATCAAATGAGCAAGGTGACGAATTAAGTCAACGTTACCCAAGTTCAAGTGCGTTAAGGTTCTACTTTCGGGAAGACCGTTTGGCGGTTAAGCAAGGTAGGCAAATCCAACAAAATTTGAACCAATTCACACAAATAAACAAGTGATATTTTGCACGTATGTAAGAAAATGGAGAGACAGAAGATGGACGGATTGTTCACTCGGCAAGCTTTGCTTGCTTTCGGTCTTTGACCGTTTTGTAAAATCCGATTTTTCGGATGGACCGGTTTGCCGGACGTCTTTTCACTTTGTATTTTTTTTTTATTTTTTATTTTTGAACTTTGCAACTTTTTTGATGCAAGAGATGAAACACTTTGGAAACAAATCCGCTTTGTTGAAGAGTTTTGATTTTTTTGTTTTTGTTTGAATATCAAAATGCAAGATATCCGAATTTGTTAACAAAAAAATCCCAAGAAATTTGGTAAAATCGATTAACAAACTTGTCGGATTGGGTCGGTTGAAGAACAAATTGTTTTTGATAGATGGTTTGATGGCAAACCAACTATCTCCTAAATATGTTTGGTGAAAAAAAAAAAAAAAAAATTCAAGACAACTTCGAAGAACACGAAGAACACGAAGAACAAGTTGAAGATCTTCAAGAAGGGAAGAACAACAAAGGCAAAGAAGGATAAAAATATAACGCACAAAAACAAGAGTAAAGAGAACTTAGCTTCGGTCCCTTCGCTCTGATGCCAATTTGATGCGTCCTTGGAATCGTTGAAGGACGAACGCCGGATCTAGACCAAGCTAGAGTTTCGACTACTCGTTGATGATGTGCAAATGAGAACTTTGATAGAAGTTTGGTAGGGCGGAAGCGATTGATATGGATGCGGAATCGTAGGTTTGATTCGATCTAGAGAGATCGAGAAAACGTTGTAGTGGATTTGATAGTTTGATTCTTTAGAAGAATCCTCGAATGTGAGTTCTTGGATCTAAGACTTGATCCAAGGAAGAACTTTGAGGGGATTGAAGAGGAAGTGATGCCTAGATCAAGAATGAGGATTTTCCTTCAAAATACTTGATTAAAATTAGACATGATTTACAAGTGAAGCCAAGCATCCCTTATATAGTGGGTGAAGGCTACACCAAAAGTCGGAAATTGAATGACGGAAATAAAGGCGGGAAATAAAGTCGGGGCAACTCCCGAAACCAAAGGTCTAGACTATCAATGCCGGAAATTAACTCACGGAATTAAGTTCCGGAATTAATGTTCCGAAAATTAAAGTCTATTATTATTTAAAATGCAAAATATAATAATAATATTTGCTAGCTTGATGACGTGGCGCCGGAAGCCTATGCCATGGTGGAGTGGTGACATGGCATGCCACTAACGGGTCCAAGTGATGTGACGGTGCGTCGGATGATTGAGCCGGTAGCTTGGGCGATGGCTTTGGCTCGGGAACGAGTGAGCGGTCCATCGGAGCGAACCCGCAAAGCATCGTCCTCTTCATCCGCGGTCATGGTGGTCAAGGGCGCATCATGGTGGATGCCCTGTCCGAGAAATGGAAGAAGGCACTAATCATTAAAGTTCTTGGGCGTAATGTGGCTTTCAGGCTGCTTGAGAGCAGGGTTTATCAATTGTGGCGGCCAGCGGGAATTATGACCATCCTCGATCTCCCTAATGGGTTCTATGCTGTTAGATTCGAAAATGAAGATGACTACTTACGGGTTTTGACTGACGGACCCTGGGAAATTTTTGGGCATTATATCACGGTCCGTCCGTGGTCAAGCAATTTCGATCCGTATACAGATTCCCTTCATTCTATTTTTGCTTGGGTTCGGTTTTCTGAATTACCAATGCAACTATATGATGAAGCTGTTCTTTATGGTCTGGCATCAGCACTGGGTACTCCGCTTAAGGTAGATCTGAATACACTTTACGCTACTAGAGGGAAGTTCGCTAGAGTTTGTGTTGAAATTGAGTTAGATAAACCCCTAATTGGCACCATTATGATCAGATATTCTAGAATTCATGTGGAGTATGAAGGCTTGAATCTTATCTGTCATCATTGTGGTTTGTATGGGCATGTTACTCAGAGATGTCCTATGGCGGATAAGGAAAAGGCGGGTACTGAGTTGGTACCTGAAGGCGAAGTTGTTACCGTTTCTGAACAAACCGCTAATGAGAAGAGTAGGACGGATGAGATTATGGTCCCGGAGTCGTCTTCAGTGAAGTCTTGCCTTGGACCGTGGATGTTAGTTGTGAGGAAACCGAGAAGAAAGTCCGATCCCTCGTTGTCTAAAGTCATTGGTAGGAGCACGAACCATCCGAATAGATTTCAGGCGTTGAGTCCGCCGGATCAGATCCCTCCGGTGCCGGCGCGGCAGAATTCCACCCCGGGTGTTGATTCTACCTTGAATGTAACGGTTCCAGAGATTAATGCGCCATTATTACCATTCAATGAAAATGTAACGGCCACCCCGGGAGTTGATTCTACCTTGAATGTAACGGTTTCAGAGATTAATGCACTATTATTACCAATCAATGAAAATGCATCAAGGCCCGATTCTTTAGCGGCTAATCCCAAAAACTCTAAAAGAGCCAAATTGGTGGACCCACAAACACAATTTGTCCACCAATCAAACCCACCGACCCAAGCCCAAAAGCCAGTTCCCATGCAGATTGAGACCACGCCCCAAGGCCCGATTAGGGCTGCAGGATATTCGCCTAAGGAAGGGAAGCAGGTTTCTACACATCGTGCCGTTCTACCTCCAGTCGATCACTCTCCATCTACCAATGTCTCGGTTATGGAAGTCGACCCGTATGAGCAGGTGTCGGAACCACATTTTGTGCCACCCATCACCAAGCTTATTGAACAGACTCACTCTTCCGCGGGTACTTCTAATCTTGAGCCACCTGGGTCTGTCTCTAGTGATGTTGCCCAATGATCGCGCTAATTTGGAATTGCAGGGGTTCGGGTAATAGACGGTTCCGTAAATCCCTTTCATACATGATAAACCGTCATAAGATCGATTTCCTTGTTTTTTAGAGACCAAGATTTCGGGTTCCAGAGCCGATGAGGTCTACGCGAGAATTAACTTCTCTGACTCAGTGCGTGTAGATGCCATTGGTTTTGAAGGTGGGATCTGGCTCTTTTGGAATGGTGCTTCGATCAACGTTACAATACTACAAAGGGAGATTAGCTTTATTCATGCTTCGATTGTTCTGGATAGAACTACACTTAATTTCTTCGCGGTCTATAATCCTCCTACTGCGGCTAGACGTCGTGAGTGTTGGAGATTGCTTGAGGATGCTACACGTAACTGTCAGGGTCCGATGTTGGTCTGCGGGGATTTTAATTGCGTGCTGGATACTAAGGATATTGGAGGTACTTCCAAGAAGCTTTCAAGTGACACTAACGTCTTCCAAAGTTGGGTGAACTCTTCTGGCCTTGTGGACATGGGTTTTAGTGGTCCCTCCTTCACGTGGAATAGAGGATATAATATTGCACAGAGACAATCGAGGAGGTTAGATAGGGCCTTCATGTGTAACAACGCAAGGGTTGTTTGGCCTGACACCTCTGTACGACACCTCCCCGCCTTAAGCTCGGACCATAATCCGTTGCTACTCAGTTTTCATCCACCACGGAGATCATCTGCGTCTCGCAGACCTTTCCGGTTTGAGGCCGTTTGGCTTCGCCATCATGCTTTCAAGACAGTGGTGACCAAGTCTTCGTCGAAGCATAACGTGGCAGATATTGATATTACAAGGACCCTATCTTCCCTCAGAAATAGGTTGTTGGAATGGAATAAATCCGAATTTGGATTTATTGAAGCAAAGAAGTCTTCTCTCTTGGGGAGACTGAACAACGTGCAACTGGAAATTGAGAGTCACCCCACTCAAGGCCTGCTTGACACTCTTATTCAACTTCAATGTGATTTTGACGAGGTCCTTCTGCAGGAGAAAATTATGTGGCGCCAGAAATCGAGAGATAAATTCTTATGGGAAGGTGATAAGAATACTGCGTTTTTTCATGCTTGCACGGTTATAAGAAGAAGGTATAATAGAGTTGATTGTATCAAGAATGAGAATGGTGTTTGGATTTCTGAACCGGACCTGTCGAGGGCAAATGCCCTAGAGTACTATCGGAAGCTCTTTACTTCCGAGGAGGGCCTCCCTTCCCCCACGGGTATTTTCTTTTCCAACTTCCCGGTTATCCCGCAATCTGATATGTAGGCCCTTTGTTCTCCCTTTACAAATCAAGACATTAGTAAATGTGTCACTATTATGGCTCCTCTTAAAGCTCCAGGTTTAGATGGTTTTTGTGCGGCATTTTTCCAGCATTGTTGGGATTCGGTGGGGCCGAGTGTAATCTCTACTGTTAGGAGATTCTTGACAACTGCTTCTCTCCCTGAGGGTCTCAATGAGACACTCCTTTCACTTATTCCGAAGGTTGCTAGTCCGGATCACATGTCCAAGTTTCGGCCTATCGGCCTTTGCAACATTATTTACAAAGTTATTTCGAAGTTGCTTATGGTGAGGCTACAACCAATTATGAAATTGGTCGTCGGGCCGTTTCAGAGTAGCTTCATCCCTGGAAGATTGATAGAAGACAATGTGGTCCTGGTTCAAGAACTGATTCATTCGATGGGTCGTAAGAAATAAGGAAAGCGATGGATGGCAATGAAGATTGATTTAGAAAAATCATATGATAGGCTTTCGTGGGATTTTGTGGACAAGACTTGCGGGCTTTTGGGTCTCCCACCTACTTGGAGGAACTGGATTAGTTGTTGCATTCGCTCGCCGAGAATGAGAGTCTTGTGGAATGGTGAGATGTCTGACCCCTTCTCACCCAACCGCGGTGTTAGGCAAGGTGATCCTTTGTCCCCATACTTATTTGTCCTTTGTTTGGAAAGATTAAGTCATGCGATTCATAAACTTGTGGAGAGTGGTGATTGGATCCCTTTGCGTATCAAACGCGGCTGTCCCGCGATCTCCCATGTCTTCTTTGCTGATGATATCGTTCTGTTTGCTGAAGCTTCAATTAAGAATGTTCGGATAATCAAGAATTGCCTTCAGGAGTTTTGTCAACATTCTGGGTTGAAAGTAAATCTAAGCAAGTCCCATATGGTTGTCTCCCCAAATGTCTTGGGTTTTTTTAAAGAATCTATCCAAATGGTTGCAGAGTTTCCTATTGTTCGTGATTTCGGGAAATATTTGGGGTTCCCAATCACCCATGCTAGGATTTCTAAGAGGGACTTTAAGTTTTTGATCGAGAAAACTAAGACTAGATTGGCATCCTGGAAAGGGAGGTTACTCAGTTTCGCAGGAAGGCTCACGCTGGTTAAATCGGTTCTCACTACTATCCCGTCGTATGTAATGCGTACTTGTAAGTTGCCGGCATCGATTTGTAAAGAGATTGATAGGATTTGCCGTTCTTTCTTATGGGAAAGGAGCTGAGTTGAAGCATGGCTCGCATTTGGTGGCTTGGTCCGAGGTTTGTAAACCTGTGGACTTAGGCGGGTTGGGGGTCAAAATCCACTAGAGATAATAATCTCGTTTCTTTGTGCAAGTTGGTCGTGGAGGTTGTTGCATAATCAATCTTCTCCATGGGCTCTGATCATGGACGGAAAATACAACTTTCCGTCTGAGTTGGCGTTTTTGTCTTGCTCTCCTTTGAAGAAAGGCTCTTATATTTTACGTGGTATGTTGTGGGCAAAAAAGGTCCTTTTGTTTGTTAGAGTTAAATGGGTGGTTTACGATGGCATGAAGGCTCGCTTCTGGCTGGATCGCTGGTGCCTGGACATGCCGCTGTCAGAGGGTGGCTCTTAATTCGTTGGAGGATATTAATCTTTCTGAATTGGTCTCGGTTTACTGGAATGAGTCGTCGGGTTGGCGCTGGGAGTTACTCGGGTCCCTTCTCCCTACACATGTGCTCTTGAAGATTTCTGCCGTCTCCCTTAATGAAGTCCCTGGAAAACTCAGATTGTGTGGCTTGGTTGTTGGAAAATAATGGTGGTTTTTTCTTCCTCTTCGGCCTACCGGTAGCTTGTTTCCGGTTTGTAACATCGATTCACCATATACCCACCTCTATCGCACCATTTGGACTCTGAAAGTTACCGAGAGAATTAAGACGTTCTTATGGCTGGTGATTAAAGGGAAGATTAATGACTAATGCAGAAAGAAAAAGGCGCCATCTGGTTGATTCCGATCTCTGCCGCAGTGTTGTGGCTTGGCTTCGGAATCCATTATGCATCTGTTTAGAGATTGTACTTTGCTCTCTAGTCTTTGGGGTAATCTTATCACCGAAGAGATGGCCGGTCATTTTTACGCTCTTCCGATGTGGATTGGATTTTGTTTAATCTTTCCTTAACTGAAGATCATGGAGAGAATCTTGCTTGGAGCTGCTGTGTTTGGCGATGACGGTTTGGTGGATTTGGAAGTGGAGAAATGGTTCATCTTCCGTCACCTCGTCTTCCCGGGTTCAAAAACTCTTTTCATAAGTTCTCAGATGAAGCAGTTGTCCATGTCCATCAAGAATGCCATTAAAAGCTCGACTGAGCGTGTGAAAGTCTGGTCTAACGTTAGTTGGAAAGTTCCCTCATCGGGGTGGAGTAAATTAAACTCAGATGGCTCATTCATCCGCAGTTCGGGTTGTGCTGGCGGCGCGGTTTGGTTAGGGACGATTCGGGTCAATTCGTTGTTGGGTTTATGTTTAATATTGGCGCGGGCTCGGTTTTGGCTGCCGAATTATGGGTCTATGCATGGGCTTACATCTTGCATGGAATAAAGGTATTCGACACATTGAAGTGGAGGTTGACTCGCTCACGGCTTTCAACCTGGTGAATCAAGAGGTCTCCAACACTCATCCTCTTTTTAGTCTGGTTTCTCGTTGCCAAGGCTTCCTTCGTAGGGATTGGATCATCCGATTCCGTCATGTTTTTAGAGAAGCAAACGCCGCTGCGGATCATCTTGCTGCTCTTTCTTTTAATGTCCCGATTGGTTATCATTTGGTTCATGTACCCCCCGTTAGTTTAATTTCAATCCTTAAGAATGATGTCCGGGGCGTTGCGACCCCTAGATGTATCCCTGTTTAGCTGTTCTTTTGTTTTTTTCTAATAAATTACGAGTGAGAATTCGTTCTCCTCATCTCTTCTAAATAAAAAAAAAAAAAAAAATAATTAATTTCTTAAAAGACATTATTGAAATTCAACTACTTATCGAACAACATAACGCCGACTATTTTATCGAAGCCACAATCCTATTCATCTTCTGACACCATTTCGTTGTAGGATATGTTTGGACCGGTTTGATAGCGTAAGATTACGTATATGGAGTTGAAAATAAAGAAAATTATTTAGATGTAGATATTAGGAAGATGAAGTTGTTTAACAAGATGAATATGTAAATAAGTGAAATGAGTGTTTTAGTAAAATGAATATGTCTGTGGTTAATTTACGAAAAAAATACGTGTTAAATTTTATTATTTTTTTTGTAGATGAAAGGGATAAAAAAAAGAAAGAAATAGGGGTTATAAATAAGAATTGAAAAGAATGGGGTAAAAATGCCTTTTTTGTATCGCTGAAACAAACTAGACCCTTCTAATTATCTATAAAATTTTAAATTAAAAATTAATTAATAAGAGAATAAGAATGAAATTTACTAGGGAATTAATTAGAGATGTCAATAAATAAAACATAACCCATCCGGAAACTCTAGCCGCCCATTTTGAAACCCTAGCCGCAACCTCCTTCAACCGTTCTTCTAATACCCCGACGTGATGAGCAACCTCCTGCTTCCTGTTGTCGTCGTTCCTTTATCATCTTCCCTCCACCACCGTCCCTCTATCATCTTCCCTACCACGAAGAAACTCGACCGGACTCGCACCACCGGAGTCAAAGTAGCCAGATCTGGGGTCGAAACAAACATATCCTCCGTCGCCGCTGCTCCGCTGCCGCCGTCGCCGGGATGCTCCGATGCCACCATCGCCGGGATATCTACACAAAAGTATGTATGCTTCATTGTTGATATGTTCCTCTCTATTTACGTAGATCTGGTCCTCCCTATTTGTGTAGATTTGTTCCTCCTATTTGTGTCGATCTATCTATTTGTGTAGATTTTTTTTTTTTGAAAAGTTGTAATATATCAAAGAAGGATTTACATAGGCAACTAGCCCAGAGAGCAACATACATCAGGGGAAAAAAGGGGAAACATCAGGAAACAGAGAAAAATTAGTTGAGATGGATGCCGAGAATACTAGCTCAGCTTAGAGATGACTGTGAACGGTCGGCCCAGTGGCTTGAAGCGTAGGTCTTGATGGCGTTGATGATGTTTTGGGCGCATGTGGCGGGATGGGTGTGCTTTTGGTTGTATAGAAGGTAATTTCGGGCTTTCCAAATGAAGTAGGTGTAACATGTGATAGTGGAGATACGAACTTGGGTGATCAGATCATTCTTGCGGGCTGTAATGTTGCTTAGCTAGTTCCAGCTGTTGTTACTGTATGGGTAGGGATGAGGCACTCTGATCCATGACTAGGGTGGAGTAACTACAGTGCTGGCAGAAGGTGGGTCTCGTTTTCAACAAAGAGATTGCACAGCTTGCAAGTATTGTCATTTACAATATTCCATTCCAGAAGCTTAGAGAGGGTTGGAAATCGGATTATGGCTGGCCATCCATGAGATAAAACTGCATTTAGGCAGGCTTAAGCCTTTCGAAAAGATGTCGTACCGGTAAGGAGGAGAGAGAGTAGTGGGCTTCCAACAAAGATTATAGGCGGTTGTGGTGGAGAATTTACCATTAGTTTTGGAGGTGTGGATGATGAAGTGTGTACTATCAACAGCAGCAATGATCTCGTCACGAACCTTCAACAAATGGCACCAAACGTTACTATATTTGTAGCTAGAGGCACAAGTCCAGATAGAGTGACCCTTGAGAATGTTATTATTCACCCGTGAAGCCTAGAGACTGATTGGAGTTTGTCCTATCCAACTACAAGCCTTGTTCCAGGAAATGATTTCCTTGAAGCCAAGCCCACCTTCATCCTTAGAATTACAGACCGTACTCCAAGCCACGAGGGCTCTAGAGCTGGAGGCCTTTCCCGTCAGAAAGATCTCATAAGGCCCCTATTTGTGTAGATTTGTTCCTCCCTATTTGTGTAGATTTGTTCCTCTCTATTTGATTTTTTTTAATTTACATCAAATTTGTGTATGGTTCATTTTTATATTAATTAATTTTCATATTAATTTTGTTTTACTCTGAACTTGTGTAAATGATGGACAAAATTGAGTAACTCGACCTTATGTAAACGACGGGCAAAAATGTGCAACTCGACCTTGCGTAAACAATGGACAAAAATTGTGTAACTCACATTGCGTAAACGACGGATAAAAGTTGTGTAACTCAACCTTGTGTAAACGTTGGACAAAAATTGTGTAACTCGACCTTGTATAACTCACCTTGTGTAAATTATGGAGAAAAATTGTGTAACTCGACCTTGTGACTTGTGTAAACGACGTATAAAATTTGTGTATTAACATTGTGTAGTAAATTGTGTATTAACATTCAATTTTAAGTATAGCTTTAAAAAAATATTGAAATATACAAGTTCAATTAGTCCCCTTGGTATAAAGGTGGGAGAGAGTGCTTGTCATCCAGGGTTCGAGACTCACAAATTACAAAATTTGTATTTTGGATTGGTTTTGGGCTTTTGTAACATGTGTGTATAGGATTACACAATTCTCATTATCTAATTTTCATAATCTCCTAATCTAACCCCTTTCATCTCCCTCATTCCGTTACCAAACGAGATTAAAAGAATTCATCCTCCCTTAGTTCTCATAATCTTAATATGCTCTTAATTTAAGGGTTTCATGCTCATGCACACATTATGAAACTTCCCCATATGCTTGATGGGGTCTTCTCCAGCCAATCCATGGAATTTGGGCAGTTGATGAATCAGCCAGACTTGAGCTCAAAATGGTTGTCATTTCCCAAAGCAGGGATTGTCACAGCAGGTGCCTGCTGTGTGATGTTTGTTGCTGTCAGCTGTCGCAGCGTCTGATTTGCATTTCCAGCCATCGGAACAGGTTGTATGCGTTGTTCTCTAAGGCGGCAGTGGTATGTCCTGTCAATTTCCCAATCAAAATCAACAAGAGGGGGATTAGTAGCACGAGTGCGAACCGTGCAAGAGGTTCGCACCCAAACAGGTAATAAAACAAACAAGAACAAAGATAAACTGTCTCCCCGGCAACGGCGCCAAATTTGACTGGCTAAAAGTCGTTATGCCAAATCAAAGTAAATTCCTAAGGTACAAACTATAACAAGTATAGCAGGCAAGTTAGGGTCGAACCCACAGGGAAACAGAAACAATTGTAAGAGCAAGTAATATTACCCAAAAAGTAACCAATTAAAGGGGAGTTTTGTGTGTAAAAAATATTGACAGAACAAGTTGCAAGTAGCAGTTGCGAAAATATGAAGGAAAAGTATTACACCAGGTAATTATCCACACAACAATTGAGATGGAAGATCATCGTATTCTATGAATCTCAAGTTCTAAAGTCCAGTAATTGTTCTCAATCCAGATCGTGTAATAGCTTTTAGTCCTACCAGTCCTAAAAGCACTTATCACCAAAATACAAAGGAAAACCTTCACCAAGTAATAAGGCAATAGCATTCAACCATGGATTATAAAGAGATACAAGCGATTATAACAACCCGTTAAAATAACATGCAATCGAATCCCCTTCACAATCCCACACAAGCAACCCGCTTATGATTATTGTATTTGCTACAACGGATCTACAACCCCAAACCTGGAGTTGTAAACCCTAGCGATATGACTAGTATTGATAAACCTAGGCGATCAATCCAGATGAACCAATAATAAACAATTAAGCAATAAGCACAGGAGATCGAGACAATTAACAAAAGACGAACAAGAGTAGAATACTCACAACCGATTCAATTGAGGGCTTCAAAAACCAAGTGTAAAAAAGGAGAGTTAGTTCTCCATAGGGTTTGTGAGGAGAAAGGGAAAAGAAAATACGTCTCTGGAATTCTGAATCAATATAAAACGGGACAGCAAAACTCTATTTAAAAAGTTCTAAAAACTATCGACTTTACATAAAGTCGATGTGGGATAAGAAATACGTCTTCAGGGACCGACGCGGGGCGCGCCGGATGGCAGCGCGGGCGCGTCAATGAAAGTCTGCACTTCTTCTCTGAAGCAACGGCGCGGGCGCGCCAGATATCAGCGCGGCCGCGTCGAGCTCTTCTGACTTCAGCTGCTTCCGAATTTCTTCAACTTCAACTTCTGTAACTTGCATGATCTGATTTCTTCAACTTCTTCAATAAGTTCCGGATCACCAAGTTCATACAAATATCTCTCACAATGACATGTAAACGATGACAAAAAACTACTAAATGCCGCTATGAAATATATCGCATATCATTGGTCACCCGGGTATAGATCTAGATCGCCTTAGTCTTGAATGCTAGTGCAAGATTCCAAGGCAAAACTCAAGAGATCGAATGGGAAAGGCAAAGTACGATACTGCGGGCCAGAGTTGTGTGTGAATGAAGGGTTAGAATGAATTCTTAGGGTTTTCTCTAAGAAAGCCCGTCTATTTATAATGCTTTTTGGGATAAGATATCTCCTAGAAAATCTTATCTTTTAGCATTAATCTTTATTAGAAAATAACAACTTATTATCTAATAAATACACACTCCCATATTATA